>CM037640.1:56504948-56542069 GCA_015227895.2 Colaptes auratus | reverse complement strand
CAGGCCCTTCCCCAGCTTCCTTGTCCTCCTCTGCCCTGGCTCCAGCACTCTGAGGGGGTTTGGGTTGTTCATTCTGGAGGAGAGAAGGCTCCCAAGGAGACCTAATGGTGGGCTTCCAGTATCTGAAGGGGGCTCCAAGAAAGCTGGGGAGGGACTTTTAGGACATCTTTGCCCCATCCCTTTCATTTTATAACTTTGTAAAGGGAATGATTATAATTCTGTTTCACACAATACAGAATGAACCAGGTTGGAAAAGACCTCAGAGATCATCCAGTCCAAGCTGTCACCCAACACCATCTAATCAACTCAACCATGGCACCAAGGGTTTCATCCAGGCTCTTCCTAAACACTTCCAGGGATGGGGACTCCACCACCTCCCTGGGCAGCACATCCCAAGGGCCAATCTCTCTTGCTGGGAAGAATTTCTTCCTAACATTCTTCCCCATGAGGGTGGGGAGAGCCTGGCACAGGTTGCCCAGGGAGGTGGTGGAAGCCTCATGCCTGGAGGTGTTTGCAGCCAGGCTGGCTGTGGCTGTGAGCAACCTGCTGCAGTGTGAGGTGTCCCTGCCCGTGGCAGGGGGCTTGGAACTGGCTGAGCCTTGAGGTCCCTTCCAGCCCTGACAGGTCTGTGATTCTCTGATCATGGAGATGGAAAGTTTACTGCTCAGGAGGTTTATATTATTTCAGCAGCTTTTATCTGCCAGTGTCTGTGGCCTGAGCTGTGTAATCACTGGCTGCAGAAAGGTGACTGCTTGTGTCTTTTCCTTGTGTGTGTGGAGAAAGTTCAGGAGGCTTCCTTTCTCCGTTCTCTTTTATTGCCTTAGACGTGACAGGAAGCTGACACAAAGATCTGGGGGTGCTGATGGACAAGCAGCTGAATAGGAGCCAGCAGTGTGCCCAGGGGGCCAAGAAAGCCAAAGGCCTCCTGGCTGGGATCAGCAATGCTGTGGCCAGCAGGAGCAGGCAGGGGATTGTCCCCTGGGACCCAGCTCTGGGGAGGCCACACCTTGAGTACTGTGTCCAGTTTTGGGCAGCTCAATCCAAGAGAGCTGTGGAGGTGCTGGAGCCAGGGCAGAGGAGGGCAAGGAAGCTGAGAAGGGCCTGGGGAAGCAATCTGTTGGAGAGAGGCTGAAGGAGCTGGGGATGGTTAGCTTGAAAAAGAGGAGGCTGAGGGGAGACCTCATTGCTGTCGGCAACTACCTGAAAGGAGGTTGTGGAGAGGCTGCTGCTGGTCTCTTCTCACAGGGAATTAGTGACAGAACAAGAGGGAATGGCCTCAAGCTGCCCCTGGGTAGGTTTAGAATGAAGATTAGGAAACATGTTTTGATGGCAAGAGTGGTCAGGGCTTGGAATGTGCTGCCCAGGGAGGTGGTGGAGTCCCCAAGCCTGGCTGTGTTTCAGGGTGGTTTGGCTGTGGTGCTTGGGGCTGTGGTTTAGAGGTGACCCTTGTAGAGTAGGGTTCTGGGTTGGACTTGGTGCTCCTGAGGGTCTCTTCCAACCTGAATGTTTCTGGGATTCTGTGATTTTGTGATCACTATTCATATAAACACCACAGGTACAGAGATAGTGTCAGGGCACAAATCCACTCTATTCACTAGTTAGGCTTTTGCAGTGCCCAGCAGCAGCTGCCTGGAGTGTGAATGTAAGAACCACAGGTTGTCTCAGTCCCTGGGATCTGTGAAAGGCTGATCCATGTCTGCAAGTCTGTGATGCAGGTACCAGGAGAACAGCTGCTAAACAGTGATTAAGTGAGGAGGCTGTTGACTAGCAGCCTTCCACAGCATGAATCAGACCTTTGGGAGTATGAAATGAGAGGCAATTAGCTGAGATGGGAAGAGCACTGTCCCAAGAGGAGGCTCAGGGGAGACCTTATTGCTGCCTACAACTCCTTGAAGGGAGGTTGTAGCCAGGTGGGGGTTGGTCTCTTCTCCCAGGCACCCAGCACCAGAACAAGAGGACAGAGTCTCAAGCTGTGCCAGGGGAGGTTTAGGCTGGAGGTGAAGAAGAAATTCTTCCCAGAGAGAGAGAGATTGGCCATTGGAATGGGCTGCCCTGGGGAGGTGGTGGAGTCAGTGTCCCTGGAGGTGTTTAAGGAGAGACTAAATGAGGCACTTAGTGACATGGTCTGGCTCATTAGTTAGGGTTGGGTGATAGGTTGGACTTGATGATCTTGGAGGTCTCTTCCAACCTGGCTGAACCTGTGATTCTGTGATGATTTAGAATAGAATTAACCAGGTTGGAAAAGACCTTAGAGATCAAGTCCAACCTATCACCCAGCACCATCTCATCAACTAATCCATGGCACCAAGTGCCTCAGCCAGGCTCTTCCTAAACACCTCCAGGGATGGGGACTCCACCACCTCCCTGGGCAGCACATCCCAATGGCCAAGCTCTCTTTCTATGAAGAACTTCTTCCTAACACCCAGCCTGAACCTCCCCTGGCACAGCTTGAGACTGTGTCCTCTTGTTCTGGTGCTGGCTGCCTAGGAGAAGAGACCAACCCCCACCTGGCTACAACCTCCCTTCAGGGAGTTGGAGACAGCAATAAGTTCTCCCCTGAGCCTCCTCTTCTCCAGGCACAGGAGATGCAGTGAGCAGAGGATGGGAGGATGGTGCCATGGTCAGAGCAGTTCTGTTCTGGAGTGATTGCTGCCTCTGCCTGTAAACACAAACAACAAAACTCTTCTGACAACTTTTATCTCATTGTCTCACTCCATGTCTCAAGCCTTTGATTCAAACTTGTGGTCTCCTTTCCAGAAGTTCTAGGAGCATCTTGAAACAGCTGAAGCCCACCAGACTCAGGCAACTTCTTTGAATGAAGGAGATTTTATTTCACAAGGACTCTGAAAATGGCATTGCAAGGAGCTCAGCTTAGCTAAGGAATATCCACAGCCCAAGCTCACATCATTGGTTTCAAGTCTTTGTGCCTTGATTCTGGCCTTGATGCTACGTTGTGCTCGTGACAGAGAGTGCTGAGATGCTTGACTACAATCTGTGAAGCCCTCAGACACTGAAACAAAACAGCACAGAACAGCTTATGAAGAAAAACAATAACTTGGCCTTCAGGGAGAGGTTTGAGTGCTGTGTGGAACACAGGGTGAGGAGAGACAAGAGAAAAAGAAGATGAAATCCTCTGTGTGAAGCAAACACAACTCATGGCCTGAGCTGCAGGGGGGAGAGGACCCCTGGAAAGAAAACTGAATCTTGTACAGAATCACAGAATTAACCAGCTTGGAAAACACCTCAGAGATCATCCAGTCCAACCCATCACCCAACACCACCTCATCAACTTAACCATGGCACCAAGGGCCTCAGCCAGGCTCTTCCTAAACACCTCCAGGGATGGGGACTCCACCCCTCCCTGGGCAGCACATCCCAAGGGCCAAGCTCTCTTGCTGGGAAGAATTTCTTCCTAACATCCAGCCTGAACCTCCCCTGGCACAGCTTGAGACTGTGTCCTCTTGTTCTGGTGCTGGGTGCCTGGGAGAAGAGACCAACCCCCACCAGGCTTCAGGGAGTTGCAGAGAGCAAGAAGGTCTCCCCTGAGCCTCCTCTCCTGCAGGCTAAGCAACCCCAGCTCCCTCAGCCTCTCCTCACAGGGCTGTGGTCCTAACCTCTCCCCAGCTTTGTTGCCCTTCTCTGGACACCTTCCAGCAAGTCAACCTCCTTCCTAAACTGAGGAGCCCAGAACTGGACACAGGACTCAAGGTGTGGCCTGAGCAGTGCTGAGCACAGGGCAGAATGACTTCCCTGCTCCTTCTGGCCCCACTGTTCCTGATCCATCCCAGGATGCCATTGGCCTTCTTGGCCCCCTGGGCACACTGCTGGCTCGTGTTCAGCCTACTACAGTCCCCCCAGGTCCCTTTCTGCCTGGCTGCTCTCAGTCTGCATCATAATACATTCCTAAAGGCAGCCTCAGACTTGGTGGTTTCTCTCTATTGACTATTTCCCAAGCTTTATAGGACTCTTCTCAATGTAAGAGGGTTTTACTTCCCTCCCCTGTAGCAGTCTCTTAAGTGCAGCTGTTCTAAGAGGCACAAATGAGGTTGTACAAAAGGTCAGCTGATATCAAGCAGCAAAAGTTTGCAGAATAGAAAAGATTGCCTTTCTTTCCTTTATTTGGTTAATCTTTTTTTTCTCATCTGTTATTTATGGCATTTCTCAGAACTTGCACTGAATTAGTGATACTGAAATATCTGTGCAGGATGGTTACTTAAAAGAGAATAAAACATAGCCTGGTGCAGCTGGAGCTGGGAAAATCAACCACAGGCCAGAGCTGCCAAAGTATTTCAGCAGGGGGGGTGGAACTGGATGATCCTTGTGGTCCCTTCCAACCCTGACTGATACTCTGATACTATGACATTGCAGTGAGGGGGCTGGAGCACAGCCCTGTGAGGGGAGGCTAAGGGAGCTGGGGTTGCTTAGCCTGGAGAAGAGGAGGCTCAGGGGAGACCTTCTTGCTCTCTCCAACTCCCTGAAGCCAGGTGGGGGTTGGTCTCTTCTCCCAGGCAACCAGCACCAGAACAAGAGGACACAGTCTGAAGCTGCACCAGGGGAGGTTCAGGCTGGAGGTTAGGAAGAAGTTCTGTCCAGCAAGAGAGCTTGGCCCTTGGGCTGTGCTGCCCAGGAAGGTGGTGGAGTCACTGTCCCTGGAGGTGTTTAGGAAGAGCCTGGATGAGGCTCTTGGTGCCATGGTTGAGTTGATGAGATGGTGCTGGGTGATAGCTTGGACTGGATGATCTCTGAGGTCTTTTCCAACCTGGTCATTCTGTATGCTGTAAACAGTTGTAAGTGTGAAATCTGAGCCCTCAGTGCTGACACTGAGTTGTTGGTTTGGGTTTCTTCTTTTTGCCTTTTGGTTTGTTTGTCTGTTTGTGGCATTTTGGGGGTTGGTTTGGTTGGTTTGGGGCTTTTTTTGGTGTTTCTAAATCTGCCTGAAATCTCTGGTGAAATCTTAATTGCTCCAAGTATGTCTAGACACTCTCAGTCTATTATTCATGCAGGCCAGGATGCCATTGGCCTTCTTGGCCACCTGGGCACACTGCTGGCTCATGTTCAGCTGTTATCAACCACTGCCCCCAGGTCCCTTCTGCCTGGCTGCTCTCAGCCACTCTGACCCCAGCCTGTAGCTCTGTCTGGGGTTGCTGTGACCAATGTGCAGCACCTGGCACTTGGACTTTTTAAATGCCATCATCCCTAGCTTGAATGGAAAGAAAAAGTGGAGTTTGTGTGTTTAAACCCTGAGTGTGTTATATCACAGGCCTAGGCAAAACAATATCACAGGATCCCAGGTTGTTAGGGGTTGGAAGGAGCCTCAGGAGTTCCTCAAGTCCAATCCCCTGCCAGAGCAGGGCCATAGAATCCAGCACAGGTCACACAGGAACACATCCAGATGGGGCTTGAAAATGTCCAGAGAAGGAGACTCCACAACCCCTCTGGGCAGCCTGCTCCAGTGCTCTGTGACCCTCACAGTGAAGTTGCCCCTTGTGTTGAGGTGGAACCTCCTGTGCTGCAGCTTACATCCCTTGCTCCTTGTCCTATCCCAGGGAGCAAGTGAGCAGAGCCTGTCCCCTCCCTCCTGACCCCCAGCCCCCAGGTATTTATAAACAATTATTTAATCCCCTCTCACTCTTCTCTTCTCCAGACTATCCAGTCCCAGGCCTCTCAGCCTCTCCTCCTTCTTCAGTCCCTCAATCATCCTGGTAGACCTCCCAGTGCATAATTAGCATCACTGAATTAAATGGAAGAGCCAAAGCAGCCTCCTGGATCTGTGTCGGATCAGATACCTCAGAGCAGCTCTGTGCCTGGGGAGGCACACTGGGAGCTCAGCCCAAGCTGTGCTGTGAATAGGTTCATCACTTGCACCCTGAGTAAAACCAAATTGACTGCTTCCTCCACCTCTGGTGCATTCTCCCAGGGCACAGAGGGGGGCTGTGGGCTGCAGGGCTTCACACCTGCTTGTTAGGAGCCTTGAGGCTGAGCTGAGCTTCTGGTGTTTTCTGCCCCTTCCATTTCTCTGCCTTCTTGCTGCAGTCAGTTTCTAGGAGAGAACACAAAGTCAGGTTCTCTTTCATCCCCCCAGCTACCACCTTAGAGCCCTCACCTTCCTGTTTCCAAAGCCCCACCTGCTAGGTAGCTCTTCCTTTGGTGACAGCTGCTCTCTGCCTTGCTAGAACAAGCTTGGCCAGCATGACCCCTGCTTGATAAACCACTTGCCACGACCCTCAGTGTATTTTGTGTGTCCTTTATGATACTAAGCATGCAGAAGCAGCTACAAAATAGTGCATCTGGTTATTTATTCTGGAGAGTAATTTCTACTGAACAAGAGAGGGGCAAGACTAATGTGTCCTGCCAGCTCCTGGCAGGCTGACCAGCCCAGCAAGATGACCAACCTGCCAAATCCTGTTCTTTGTGGTTATCCACCAAGCAGAAGTATCTTCCAAAACCTCTTTTTGAGTGTTTTGTAAGTCCATCCATTTTCACTTTGAATATCTCCAGATATTCAGAGATGTCCAGAGCAGGGTCAGGAGGATGAGCAGAGGGCTGGAGCACCTCTGCTGTGAGGACAGACTGAAGGAGTTGGGGCTGTTCAGCCTGGGGAAGAGAAGGCTCCCAGGTGACCTCATTGTGGCCTTCCAGGATCTGAAGGGGGTACAGGAAGGCTGGGGAGGGAATTTCAGGCTATCAGGTAGGATAGGACTAGGGGAATGGAATGAAGCTGGAGGTGGGGAGATCAGGCGGAGGGGAGGAGGAAGTTCTTCCCCATGAGAGTGGTGAAGCCCTGGAATGGGTTGTCCAGGGAGGTGGTTGATGGCCCTGTCCCTGGACGTGTTTAAGCCAGGCTGGATGAGGCTCTGGCCAGGCTGATCTAGTGTGGGGTGTCCCTGCCCATGGCAGGGGGGTTGGAACTGGATGATCCTTGTGGTCCCTTCCAACCCTGACTGATACTATGATACTATGATCTCCAGGGAAGGAGCCTCAACCACCTCCCTGGGCAACCTGTTCCAGGGATCCACCACCCTCATGGTGAAGATCTTCCTAACATCCAATCTAAATCTGCTCTGCTGTTCCTTGAAGCCATTGTTCCTCATCCTGTCCCTGCAGGCCTTTGCAAACAGTCTCTCTCCAGCCTTCTTGTAGCCCCCTTCAGGTACTGGCAGGCTGCTCTTAGGTCTTCCCAGAGCCTCCTCTTCTCCAGGCTGAACACCCCCACCTCCCTCAGCCTGTCCTAGTAGCAGAGCTGCCCCAACCCCCTGAGCATTTTGGTGGTCCTCCTCTGGACTCTCTCCATCAGATCCATGTCCTTCCTTGACTGTGTGAAACCTTTACTGTGTAAAACTTACAAATCATTTTCACCTGGGCAGAATCCTTCAGGTAAGAGGTTTGCTTTAGCTGCTCTGAGAGGAAAATGATCTTAAAATTAAACCCATGCCTTCACAAATGAAAACCAGAATCACAGAAACATTCAGGTTGGGAAAGACCCTCAGGAGCACCAAGTCCAACCCACAACCCTACTCTGCAAGGGTCACCCCTAAACCACAGCCCCAAGCACCACAGCCAAACCACCCTGAAACACAGCCAGGCTTGGGGACTCCACCACCTCCCTGGGCAGCTCATTCCAAGCCTGACCACTCTTCCATCAAAAATGTTTCCTATCTTCATTCTAAACCTACCCAGTGGCAGCTTGAGGCCATTCCCTCTTGTTCTGTCACTAATATCCTATGAGAAGAGACCAGCAGCAGCCTCTCCACAAGCTCCTTTCAGGGAGTTGTAGACAGCAATGAGGTCTCCCCTCAGCCTCCTCTGTTTCAAACTAACCATCCCCAGCTCCTTCAGTCTCTCCTCATCAGATTTATTCTCTAGGTCCTTCCCAGCTTCCTTGCTCTCCTCTGCCCTGGCTCCAGCACTGTTGTCTGGCTGAGGAGCAAAGGTGGTTTCACCTTTGTTGATTCTCATCCAGAGAGACAAAATTTAGTCTCTTAGAGGTGGGTATTGGGGGAAAAATCTCCCTGAGCACAGAAGGGGAGTTCGAGACTCTGTGAATCACCACATGTGATGCTCCAGCACCTGAGCCTGGAGCTCAATTATGTGCTCTTCAGCCCTGCCTCTCTTCTCTTTCTGCTTCCACTCTCTCCAGCCTGGCAGAGGGGGTGGTTGATAAAGGTCACACTTCAGATTAACATTTCAGCTCCTCTGAAGTGGTTTGTTTCAAGATCATGTTGTCATCCTTGGGTTTTGACAGCAGGAACAGAGGCAGGAGAGCAGGGCCACACGCCGCGAGAAGCATTTCTAGACACCACACAGAATCACAGAGTCAAACAGGCTGGAAGAGACCTCCAAGGGATCCAGTCCAAACATATCACCCAAACCCTACGGATCAAAACTCAACCATGGCACCAAGTGCCTCAGCAGGCGCTTTTTAAACACTTTCCAGGTGGCTGAGCAGCCAGGCAGAGGGACCAGGGGGAAAGGGAAGGGGAACTGTTGATAGTAGGCTGAACATGAGCCGCAGTGTGCCCAGGGGCCAAGAAGGCCATATGGCATCCTGGCCTGCATCAGGAACAGTGTGGCCAGCAGGAGCAGGGAGGTCATTGTGCCTGTGCTCAGCACTGGTTAGCCACTCCTTGAGTCCGGTGGTCCAGTTCTGGGCTCCTCAGGTTAGGAAAGATGTTGAGATGCTGGAAGGTGTCCAGAGAAGGGCAACAAAGCTGGGGAGGGGTCTGGAGCACAGCCCTGTGAGGAGAGGCTGAGGGAGCTGGGGTGCTTAGCCTGCAGAAGAGGAGGCTCAGGGGAGACCTTTCTTGCTCTCTCCAACTCCCTAAAGGGAAGCTTGTAGCCAGGTGGGGGTTGGTCTCTTCTGCCAGGCACCCCGCACCCGAACAAGAGGACACAGTCTCAAGCTGTGCCAGGGGAGGTTAGGCTGGAGGTTGGAAAAAGTATTCCCAGAGAGGGACAGATTGGCCCTGTTGGGATGTGCTGCCCAGGGGAGGTGGTGGAGTCACCATCCCTGGAGGTGCTTAAGAAGAGCCTGGCTGAGGCACTTGGTGCCATGGTTGAGTTGATTAGATGGTGTTGGGTGACGGGTTGGACTTGATGATCTCTGAGGTCTTTTCCAACCTGGTTAATTATTCATTCTACTTTCTATTTTCTATTCTATTCTATTCTATTCATTTATTCTATTCTATTCTATTCTATTCCATTCCATTCCATTCCATTCCATTCCATTCCATTCTCATTCTACTCTATACTATTCTATATCCTAACTAACAGATTGCTGATGCAGTTCATAGAATCACAGAGTTGTCAGGGTTGGAAGGGACCTCAAGGATCATCCAGTCCCAACCCCCCTGCCATGGGCAGGGACACCTCACACTACAGCAGGTTGCTCACAGCCACATCCAGCCTGGCTGCAAACACCTCCCGGGATGAGGCTTCCACCACCTCCCTGGGCAGCCTGTGCCTGTGTCTCTCCAGTTGCCATGCTCATGTACCACATTGGAGCTGTCAGTGAAAGCCAGTGAGGAGTTAATGTTTGCTTGTTGTGTTTGCAAATGGTGATTCTGTCTCATTAGTTTTGTGCCCTCGCTGCAAGAACCTCTTCTGAGCACGGAGACAACTGCGCCTGCAACGTCTCAAGCACGCTCCCCCAGTGCCGCTTTGGCACTTCAGTCACTCGTGCAGGGAACAAAAGTTTCCTCCCTGATTGGCAGGCCTGCTGCTCCTGGGTAATTCTGATCATGGATTTCAGAGGGAAAAACATAAGAAGAAGAAGAAAGGACTGGTTGTGGGTCATCACTGTGTGAGTTTGGATAGCTTCTGAGTGTGGAAGGGAAGCAATGCAAGCAGCAGTAAATCAGTTGGGAGCTCTAAGGAGACCGTCGTGAGGCTCAAGAAGAGCAAGTGCAGGGCTCTGCACCTGGGCTGGAACAATCCTCCCTCTTAATGCAGACTGGGGGAGGAAGAGATAGAAAGCAGCCCTGAGGAACAGGACTTGGGGGTGCTGGTGGATGGGAAGCTGGACAGGAGCAGGCAGGGTGAGCTTGCAGCCCAGAAGGCAAATCACAGCCTGGGCTGCATCCAAAGCAGCACTGCCAGCAGAGCCAGAGAGGTGATTCTGCCACTTTGCTCTGCTCTGCTGAGACCTCACCTGCAGTACTGTGTGCAGTTCTGGAGCCCTCAGTACAGGAAGGACATGGACCTGATGGAAAGGGTCCAGAGGAGGGCCATGAAAATGATCAGGGGGTTGGAGCAGCTCTGCTCCAAGGACAGGCTGAGGGAGCTGGGGGTGTTCAGCCTGGAGAAGTGGAGGCTCTGGGGAGACCTAAGAGCAGCCTGCCAGTACCTGAAGGGGGCTACAAGAAGGCTGGAGAGAGACTGTTTGCAAAGGCCTGCAGGGACAGGACGAGGGACAATGGCTTCAAAATGGAGAGGAGTGTTGCTTGGACAACGACCTTGTAACCTCTGGTAATGGCTGGGGTTTGCCTCCTGGATTTTTCCTTTTCTTCTGAGAGACAGCTGTTCGCAGCTAATCATCTGGTTTCCCACCTACAGACAGCAGAGAGCAAAGAGATTCTCCAGGGAATGATTCTTCCCCTCCAAAGATAAGGATCTGACACAGGTGGGTGTTAGTCAAAGCAGAACATGTACTGCAAATCCAATTCTGCTGGTATAGTTCACTGCTTAAACACACTCTCAGGAGGAGAGCTTCTTATCTGATTTGAGCTTGGAGAAGAGAGTCCCTAACCAATTGTGTTGCTGGAGGATGAGGTCTACTGGGTGTTAGTCTGAGCATTGCTTCACACGGGCTCACTGGATGTCAGGGGTTGAAAGGGACCTCTGGAGATCTTCAAGTCCAAGCCCCCTGCCAGAGTAGGACCATGGAATCCAGCACAGGTCACACAGGACACATCCAGACAGGGCTGGGAAGTGTCCAGAGAAGAAGACTCCACAACCTCTCTGGGCAGCCTGCTCCAGAGCTCTGTGACCCTCACAGTGTAGAAGTTCCTCCTGATGTTGAGGTGGAACCTCCTGTGCTGCAGTTTATATCCATTGCCCCTTGTCCTGTCCCAGGGAGCAAGTGAGCAGAGCCTGTCCCCTCCCTCCTGACCCCCAGCCCTCAGATAATGATAGACATTTACTAAATCCCCTCTCAGTCTTCTCCTCTCCGGACTCAACAGCCCCAGGGCTCTCAGCCTCTCCTCCCCAGGCAGTGCTGCAGTCCCTTCAGCATCCTTGGAGCCCTCCCTTGGACTCTCTCCAGCAGATCCCTGTCCCTCTTGAACTGGGGAGCCCAGAACTGGATGCAGTATTCCAGGTGAGGTCTCAGCAGGGGAGAGTAGAAGGGGAGGAGAACCTCCCTGGCTCTGCTGGACACAGCACCCCAGGACCCCTCTTGGCCATGCTTCCATGTAGACCACATTGCTGAAGGAGGTGCATGGAGGAGAGGAAGGCCCTTTGGGGCAGGCATGAGCAATGAAAAGCAGTTTGGGAATGCAAGAGGGCCAGTGTGAGAGGCAGTGAGTGATGAAAGAATTAGAGAGAGGGGGGTTTCTTTAGGAGCAGAAGAATGGTGCAGGAAATCAGCTACAGCAGAGATTAAGAACCACAGGAGTTGTGGGGAAATGAAAAAGAATAAAATAAAAGGAAAGGAAAGGGGGAAAGAAAAAGATACTGAGGGCAAATGCCATCAGAAGTGGATGGTAAATACAAGATGAAAGTTGTAAGGACAGGAAAGGTGCCTGCAAAGCAGGAGATTTGGAGGAAGCCATTTGGAAATAAAAAGGCAAGCTGCTGCCAGCTCAGTCAAACAGATGCTGGCTTATCCTTTCCATTTCAGGACTAGCTCCTGACAGAGGCAGGTGAAATGGTTGGGCAGTTTGCCTGTTTGATAGTCCTGGGGCAGGCTGTTATAAAGTGATTAATTCTATACTGCCTGATTTAGAAGTCAATAAACTCCATTTACCTGTGCTTGTTCTATGAAAGCCATCAGTGGCTCCTAAGTGCATGGCTGCCTAGGGATTTGTCAGCTTGGTTATTAGCCCCAGTTCTCAAGCTAGTATCACAGAACCACAGAGTGTGAGGGGCTGGAAGGGACCTGGGAAGCTCATCCAGTCCAACCCCCCTGCCAGAGCAGGATCACCTAGAGCAGCTCACACAGAAACACACCCAGGGGGGGTTGAATATCTCCAGAGGAGGAGCCTCCACAGCCCCCCTGGGCAGTCTGTTCCAGGCTTCTGTCACCCTCATGGTGAAACAATTCTTCCTCCTCTTTCCATGGCACTTCCTCTGCCTCAGCTTCCACCACTGCCCCTGGTGCTGGCATTGGGCAGCCCCCAGCAGAGCCTGGCTCCAGCCTCTGGGCACTGCCCCTGCACAGCTTCAGCACCAGCAAGGCGCTCACCTCTCAGGCTCCTCCTCTGCAAGGTCCTGAGCCCTCAGCTGCCTCAGGCTCTCCTCACGGGGAAGCTGTTCCACTGCCTTCAGCATTTTTGTGTCTCTGCTGGAATCTCTCAAGCAGTTCCCTGAGGTCCTTCTTGACCTGAGGGGCCCAGGCCTGGACATGACATGCCAGATGCAGCCTCCCCAGGGCAGAGTAGAGGGGAAGAGGAAACAAAGCCTCTTGTGCTGGCATTGGGCATCCCCCACCTGGCTCCTCTTGGTACTCAGCCTGCACATCTTTATCAACATGAATGAGGTAGTATGTGTCAGAAGTGTGAAGCAGCAGACAGCAACAGCATCAGATGATACAAAAGACCTGAAGATAATCATAGAATCACACACCTGCCAGGGTTGGAAGGGATCTGAAGGATCATCCAGGGTCATCAACCCATGGGCAGCCATGGGCAAGGAGATCAGGTTGGTCAGGCAGGACCTGCCCTTCCTAAATCCATGCTGGCTGGGCCTGATCCCTTGGCCATCCTGTAAGTGCTGTTTTCTACTACTGCTGCAAAACACAGCACTAGAAGGATGCTTTGAGGAGATTCAACCCCAGCTCAGCCCAACTTGGTCAGCAGTAGCCAAAGCACTGCTGTGTTGTCAACTCCTGCTGCAAAACACAGCACTAGAAGGATGCTTGGAGGAGAATCAACTCCAGCTCAGCCAAACCCAATACAAATAGTCATTCCAAAAGCTGGGGGGTTAGTATTTGCCTTCCAGTTAATTCCTTCCCTTTGGAATTAACACCTGGGACTCGCCCAGAGGTATGTTTGCACCTTGAAGAGCTCAGTCTTGGCAAAGATGGTGTCAGGTAGGGATGGGAGTGGGCAGAATGGAGCAAACCTAGAAATGGGTAGATTCAGATTGGATGTGAGGAAGAAGTTGTCCCCATGAGGGTGGTGAGAGCCTGGCACAGGCTGCCCAGGGAGGTGGTGGCAGCCTCCTGCCTGGAGGTGTTTGCAGCCAGGCTGGATGTGGCTGTGAGCAACCTGCTGCGGTGTGAGGTGTCCCTGCCCATGGCAGGGGGGTTGGAACTGGCTGAGCCTTGAGGTCCCTTCCAACCCTGACAACTCTGTGATTCCATACTAAATAGCACAGAAACCCCCAATAGTTTGACAGTTGATCACAGGAGGCTCATAGAGTAGGGACCCTTTGAGTCCATGTCAGAAGGCACAGAAATGAAACTGCATTCTTCTCTCACTATTAAAAGCAAATCACTTCAAGTCCCTGAATGTCTGTAATCCATTCCTAAGTACACTTTAGCTATTGGTATTTGCTAGCACTGCTCAAAAGTCTGAGAGAGAGCCTCCTTAAGCTGCCTATGAGAAATGCCAAATGGTCAGCAGAAGGAAACCCACCCAAAATAGCCCCAACTGTGCTGTACTGTCAAAATGCTGAGAAGGGTGGAAAGTTCTTATCTGTTTGTTCCAGGCTGGCAGCTGAGTTTTATTCTTACTGAGAAGGAGCACAAGGATAGTCTGTTTTATGGCACAAATGTGAGCATTGGAAGTCCAGCAGTGACTCCAGGCTAAGGCTGATCTGTGAACCAAGAGATGATTGGAGTTACTTGAATTAAGTCTCTCTCTCTCTCTTTTGAATCAGCCTCCATTTGTGGCCTATCTATTGCACCTCCAGCACAAGAAATCCTCCACCTCTGGATTATCTGTTGGTCCTAAGAGGAGGATTTAACTGAATGCTGAGCTGCTTTTTCTGCACATCTGGGAGCCCAGCATTTCGATGTGTAAGTGGGTTGCTTCCCTTTGAGAGCAGAGTACCAGGCTCCCCCCTTTCAGACTCTTACAGCTTAAGAAGAGAATCATAGCATCATGGAATGGGATGGGATGGGATGGGATGGGATGGGATGGAATGGGATGGAATGGAATGGAATGGAATGGAATGGAATGGAATGGAATGGAATGGAATGAAAAGGAATGGAATGGAATGGAATGGAATGGGATGGGATAGAATAGAATAGAATAGAATAGAATAGAATAGAATAGAATAGAATAGAATAGAATAGAATAGAATAGAATAGAATAGAATCAACCAGGCTGGAAAATACCTCAGAGATCATCCAGTCCAACCTATCAGCCAACACCATCTGATCAACTAAACCATGGCACCAAGTGCCTCTCAGGCTCTTCCTAAACACCTCCAGGGATGGGGACTCCACCACCTCCCTGGGCAGCACATCCCAAGGGCCATTCTCTCTTGCTGGGAAGAATTTCTTCCTAACATCCATCCTGAACCTCCCCTGGCTCACCTTGAGACTGTGTCCTCTTGTTCTGGTGCTGGCTGCATGGGAGCAGAGACCAACCCCCACCTGGCTACAACCTCCCTTCAGGGAGTTGGAGAGAGCAAGAAGGTCTCTCCTGAGCCTCCTCTTCTGCAGGCTAAGCAAGCCCAGCTCCCTCAGCCTCTCCTCACAGGGCTGTGCTCCAGACCCCTCCCCAGCTTTGTTGCCCTTCTCTGGACACCTTCCAGCAGCTCAACATCTTTCCTGAACTGAGGAGCCCAGAACTGGACACAGGACTCCAGGTGTGGCCTAACAAGTGCATAGAATCAGAGCATCACAGAATCAGAGCATCATAGAATCATAAAATCATAGAATGATAGAATCACAGCATCATAGACTCAACCAGGTTGGAAAAGACCTCAGAGATCATCAAGTCCAACCTATGACCTTTTATAAATGAGTAGTGGGAGTATTTTCTTCTGAATTTAGGATTTACTTTCAGCTTAGAATCATAGAGTTGTCAGGGTTGGAAGAGACCTCAAGGATCAACCAGTTCCAACCCCCCTGCCATGGGCAAGGACACCTCACACTACAGCAGGTTGCTCACAGCCACATCCTCCAGGCATGAGGCTTCCACCACCTCCCTGGGCAACCTGTGCCAGTGTCTCACCACCCTCATAGGGAGCAACTTCTTCCTAACATCCAATCTGAATCTACCCATTTAAAGTTGTGCCTCAGCCCTGGATGTTTTTAAGGCCAGGCTGGATGTGGCTCTGAGCAACCTGATGAACTGTGCAGGGGCTGGAACTGGATGATCCTTGAGGTCCCTTCCAGCCCGGACAATCCCGTGATTCTGTGGCATCCATGCAGTGCTTTATGGCTTTAAATGTCAGCAAGGAAGAGCAGAGCACCTTGTAGAGCACAACTCAGTGTATTTGTAATCACCAGATTGTGTTAGCAAACAAAGGCAGCTGCTCTGCTTTGAAAATGTTCCCTCTTTGCTTCAGCTCCTCTCCAAGCAATCCTAAATCTTCCTTGCTGGTGTAACGTGGAGCAGAGAGCCCTTCTGCTTTAATGTTGGGTAAAGAACGGCTCCAAAACTTCAGCACCAAGCACCCAAGTTAGATTCTTCACTTCCAGATTCAAGACAATGCACACCTCTGGGCTTCCTAAAATACTCTGGGCCTGGAATGGGGAAAACACAGCAGCTGCTTTCCACAGAATCATAGAAGCAGGTTTGGAAAAGACCTCAGAGATCATCAAGCCCAACCTATTAGCTAACACCTCCTGGCAACTAAACCATGGCTCCAAGTGCCACATCCAATCCCTTTTTGAACACCTCCAGGGATGGTGAATCCACCACCTCCCTGGGCAGCACATCCCAAGGGCCAATCTGTCTCTCTGGGAAGAACTTCTTCCTAACATCCAGCCTAAACCTCCCCTGGCACAGCTTGAGACTGTGTCCTCTTGTTCTGGTGCTGGGTGCCTGGGAGAAGAGACCAACCCCCACCTGGCTACAACCTCCCTTCAGGGAGGTGGAGAGAGCAAGAAGGTCTCCCCTGAGCCTCCTCTTCTGCAGGCTAAGCAACCCCAGCTCCCTCAGCCTCTCCTCACAGGGCTGTGCTCCAGAACCTTCCCCAGCCTCATTGCGCTTCTCTGGACACCTTCCAGCAACTCAACATCTTTTCTAAACTGAGGTGTGGCCTAAGCAGTGCTGAGCACAGGGCAGAATGACCTCCCTGCTCCTGCTGGCCACACTGTTGCTGATGCAGGCCAGGATGCCATTGGCCCTTCTGGCCACCTGGACACCCTTCTGATATTGTGCATTGTTAGTGTGCATTGCAACTGTGCCAGAGGGTGATGAACATTGTGACATCAGTGTTTCCCAAAACCATTTTATAACTGAGGATCTTCACTGCCTGGTTTCACCAGCACTCCAGTGCAAACATGTAGATTTATGCTGTAAGGGTGCTGTTGGGCTCTGAGTGATGCAATTCACCCGATTCTCCTTTCAGTGATGTGTGCTGGAGCTACTCACAGCTTCATCACAGACTGGAGCTCACAGAATCACAGAACATTAGAGGTTGGAAGGGACCTCCAGAGATCAGCCAGTCCAAGTCCCCTGCCAGAACAGCAGCACCCAGGGCAGTCTGCACAGGAATGCATCCAGCTGGGCTTGGAAAGGCTCCAGAGAAGGAGACTCCACAACCTCTCTGGGCAGCCTGCTCCAGGGCTCTGGCACCCTCACTGCAAAGAAGTTTCTCCTCCTGTTGAGATGAAACCTTCTCTGGTCAAGTTTGTCTCCATTATTCCTTGGATTATTGCTGTGCACCACCCAAAAGAGCTTGGCCCCCTCCACGACCCCCAGCCCTCAGCTCTTGATAGACATTGATCAGATCCCCTCCAGCCTTCTTCTGTCCAGACTGAACAGCCCCAGGGCTCTCAGTCTCTCTTCCCAGGGGAGATGCTCAAGTCCCCTAAGCATCCTCCTGGCTCTCCCTCAGACTCCAGCAGGTCTCTGTCCTGAGCAGTGAGACACTGGCACAGGTTGCCCGGGGAGGTGGTGGCAGCCTCCTGCCTGGAGGTGTTTGCAGCCAGGCTGGCTGTGGCTGTGAGCAATCTGCTGTGGTGTGAGGTGTCCCTGCCCATGGCAGGGGGCTTGGAACTGGCTGCTCCTTGAGGTCCCTTCCAACCCTGACAATGCTGTGAAACTTGCACTGCACCAAGATCCTAAAGCTCCTTAAACAGCACAATCTATTTAGCTCACCAAGGAGACAATTAAGGAGGAGTCAGTAGTTATTTGCACAGAGAGGGGTTTGATGGTAAAGAGCTCTTTTTATCTCATAGGCAGTGCTAGCAAAATTGCCTGGTTGTGAGCAGAGCCTTTGGAATGAGTTCAGTTTGAAACTGAGGTTCAGGTTTGCAGGCAGATAGCTGTTGCAACCATTCCAGGAGAAGCATGGTGAAATCATTTGATCTCCATCTCTCAACTCGAGATGTGTCTTTGAAGTGTAAGTGACTTCTCTAATCAAAGCTGAAGAGGACATCGTTTGACTTGCCTTCTAGAGTCTGTGTTATGCAAGACATTGGAGTGGGAACATTGTCTCACCCTCCTGGCCCTAAAGCCTACAAACCTAGAACTGGAAGATTCAAGGGGATGGTTTTAATCATAGAATCAACCAGGTTGGAAAAGACCTCAGAGATCATCAAGTCCAACCTATTACCTAATACCTAACACCTCCTGGCAACTAAACCATGGCTCCAAGTGCCACATCCAAGCCTGTCTTGAACACCTCCAGGGATGGGGACTCCACCCCATCCCTGGGCAGCACATCCCAAGGGCCAATCTCTCTTGCTGGGAAGAACTTTCTCCTCACAACTACCTGAAGCCAGATGGGGGGTTGGTCTCTTCTCCCAGGCAACCAGCACCAGAACAAGAGGACACAGTCTCAAGCTGTGCCAGGGGAGGTGTAGGCTGGAGGTTAGGAATAAGTTCTTCCCAGCAAGAGAGATTGGCAATTGGAATGTGCTGCCCAGGGAGGTGGTGGAGTCACCATCATTGGAGGTGTTAGGAGGGGACCTGATGGGGTGTTTGGTGCCATGGTTTAGTTGATTAGGTGGTGTTGGATGATAGGTTGGACTTGATGATCTTGAAGGTCTCTTCTACCCTGGTCTGGTCTGGTCTGGTCTGGTCTATTCTATTCTATTCTATTCTATTCTAACCTCCAGCCTAAACCTCCTCCTGCACCTGGGGAGGAAGAATAAACTGCAGCAGTACAGGTTAGGAGGTGATCTGCTGGAGAGCAGCCCCAAGGAGAAGGACCTGGGAGTGCTGGTGGACAACAAGTTCTTCTTCTCTGGAGCCTTTCAAGGCCTGTCTGGATGTGTTCCTGTGTGTCCTGTGCTGGATTCTCTGCTCCTGCTCTGGCAGGGGGGTTGATGAGTCGATGATGTCTTTGGGTCCCCTCCAACCCCTGACATCCTGTGAGCCTGTGTTATCATCCTCAGACCTAGGTAGACACAGACAAATTACCTCTGCTCTGACTCTATTGATTTCATCTGAGTGGTTATAGACCAGTTATGTAGCAAGTCCATTTATGCTAACTTGGCTACTTTTCTTTCCCAGTGCATCCTCAGCCACAGAAGCCCAAGGAAAAGGGGAGAAGAAAAAAAAAAGCTGCTCCAAAATGAATCTTTCCAGTGGACTTTCTAACTACCTTGCCCCTCGTTTGTTGCTGCTGCTGGAAAGACAAATGGTGTGTTTTGACACCAGGGAAAATGGATTTGGGGCTGCAGCACTAGCTGTGAAGTATTGGAAGTTTAAATTAAGAGGCTGGTCTTTCTCACTGGATTAAGAGGAAACAGATACAACTTAATGACTCCAGAAAGGAGTCAGTAGATTGTTTTGTGGAGAAAAGAATACTTATGCATCCGACTCATTTTTTCATCCCTTCCCCATGGATTGATTTTTAACAGTCAGAGCTTGGAGTTGCTCTTGCACCTTGTGCTTTCTTTGACAAACAAGGTCATTTTAATTGGCACTGTGAAAACAGTCACACAGTGAATTCACTGCTCTGACCAGCACAGGTTAGGGACTGCCCTGCTGGAGAGTAGCTCCATGGAGAAAGACCTTGGAGTGCTGGTGGGCAGCAAAGTCTGCATGGGAGAGTAATGTGCCCTGGGGGCCAAGGCCACTGGGATCCTGGGATGCGTGAAGAGGAGTGTGTCCAGCAGAGCCAGGGAGGTTCTTCTCCCCCTCTGCTCTGCCCTGCTGAGACCACAGCTGCAATCCTGTGTCCAGTTTAGGCTCCCCAGCTCAAAAGAGACAGAGACCTGCTGGAGAGAGTCCAAGGCAGAGCCAGGAGGATGTTAGGGGACTTGAGCATCTCCCCTGGGAAGAGAGACTGAGAGCCCTGGGGCTGTTTAGTCTGGAGAAGACAAGGCTGAGAGGGATCTGATCAATGTCTCTCAAGAGCTGAGGGTCAAGGGGAGGGGGGCAAGCTCCTTTGGGTGGTGTGCAGTAGCAAGACAAGGAACAACATGTACAAGCTTGAACATAGAAAGTTTTAGCTCAACATGAGGAGAAACTTCTTTGCAGTGAGGGTGCCAGAGCCCTGGAGCAGGCTGCCCAGAGAGGTTGTGGAGTCTCCTTCTCTGGAGCCTTTCCAGCCCACCTGGATGCATTCCTGTGCAGACTCCCCTGGGTGATGCTGCTCTGGCAGGGGATTGGACTCAATGTCTGGAGGTCCCTTCCAGCCTCTACTGCACTGTGAGGCTGTGACCATTCTCAAAGGAAAACAAAACTGAGCAGCAAAATCCACAGGCACATTAAACCAATAGAGTATTTTTTTCAGCAGCCTGCAAAAGTGTTCATATTTGTAGTGACTTCTGGCAGGGCTTCTTTTTCCATTTTCTCTAAATACATCTGCTGGAATGCAATTTCCATGACTGCACAGTGTCTGGGAATTAAATGAAAGAGAATGCTGCATTTAACATAGAAGTGATGTTCTTAGGAATTAACTTTGCTTTGGGATCCTGCTTTCTCTGTGTTGGTGTCAGCAGCAGGGTTCTGCTTCCAGAGAAGCAAAATGCCTTTTAACTTCCTCTCAAGGGGGCCTACAAGAAAGCTGGGGAGGGACTTTTGAGGGTGTCAGGGAGTGATAGGACTGGGGGGAATGGAACAAGACTAGAAATGGGGAGATTGAGATTGGATGTTAGGAAGAAGTTGTTCCCCATCAGGGTGGTGAGAGCCTGGCACAGGCTGCCCAGGGAGGTGGTGGAAGCCTCCTGCCTGGAGGTGTTTGCAGCCAGGCTGGCTGTGGCTGTGAGCAACCTGCTGCAGTGTGAGGTGTCCCTGCCCATGGCAGGGGCTTGGAACTGGCTGAGCCTCGAGGTCACTTCTAACGCTGACAATTCAATGTGTCTATGATTGTTAACATTATTCCAACATGCAATGAATTGTTTGGCCATTATCTGAATGCATTGCTCAAGGTTATGATGTTTCGGTGGTATAAGAACAGAACAGAACAGAATGGAATAGGATAGAATAGAATAGAAATAGAATAGAATAGAATAGAATAGAATAGAATAGAATAGAATAGAATAGAATAGAATAGACCAGACCAGGTTGGAAGAGTTCTTCAAGATCATTGCGTCCAACCCATCACCCAACACCACCTAATCAACTAACCCATGGCACCAAGCACCCTATCAAGTCTCCTCCTGAACACCTCCAGTGATGGTGACTCCACCACCTCCCTGGGCAGCTCATTCCAATGGGCAATCACTCTCTCTGTGTAGAATTTCTTCCTAACCTCCAGCCTAAACCTCCTCTGGCACAGCTTGAGACTGTGTCCTCTTGTTCTGGTGCTGGCTGCCTGGGAGAAGAGACCAACCCCCACCTGGCTACAACCTCCCTTCAGGGAGTTGTAGACAGCAATAAGGTCTTCCCTGTGAGAGAGGGAGGGGATTCTGTGATAACACAAATCCCTGCCAAGTGACCCAAAATCCCCAATAATCACAGACTCGGAGAATGTTAAAGGTTGGAAGGGACCTGGAAAGCTCATCCAGTCCAACCCCCCTGCCAGAGCAGGCTCAACTAGAGCAGATTACATAGGAAAGCATCCAGAGAAGGATACTCCACAACCGGACACCAGCAAAGCTGGGGAGGGGTCTGGAGCACAGCCCTGAGAGGAGAGGCTGAGGGAGCTGGGGTTGCTTAGCCTGGAGAAGAGGAGGCTCAGGGGAGACCTTCTTGCTCTCTCCCAACTACCTAAATGGAGGCTGTAGACAGGGAGGGGATTGGTTTCTTCTCCCAGGCAAGCAACACCAGAACAAGAGGACACAGGCTCAAGCTGTGCCAGGGGAGGTTTAGGCTGGAGGTGAGGAGAAAGTTCTTCCCAGCAAGAGAGATTGGCCATTGGGATGTGCTGCCCAGGGAGGTGCTGGAGTCCCCATCCCTGGAGGTGTTTAGGAAGAGCCTGGGTGAGGCACTTGGTGCCATGGTTGAGTTGATCAGATGGTGCTGGGTGATAGGTTGGACTGGATGATCTCTGAGGTCTTTTCCAACCTGGTTAATTCTGTATTCTGTCACCTCCCTGGGCAGCCTGTTTCAGGCCTTTGTCACTCTTGCAGTGAAGATGTTTTTCCTCATCCTCACTTGGAATGTGTTCGGTGTCCGCTGAACACATGTTCAGTGCCCTTTGAAACTTGTAACACAGTGAATCTGAGATCAGGTTCAAAACCTGGGGGACATAATGGCCTAAAATGACCTTAAAGGCCTTTTTGAATCTCCTTTTACATGCAGGTCTGGCTTCCAAGAAGGATGCTGGCTGGCTGGCTGG
Organism: Colaptes auratus; assembly: GCA_015227895.2. NCBI lineage: Eukaryota > Metazoa > Chordata > Aves > Piciformes > Picidae > Colaptes > Colaptes auratus. The sequence continues at coordinate 56,520,055 of CM037640.1, read as the reverse complement.
TGGTGCCTGCCACTCTCTTGCTATTAAAACCACTGAGAGGCTGATCTTAGGCCTCCTTCTCTGTGCTTTTGAATGTGCATTTGAAATATTCAGAGAAGCTAAGTAATTTATTATCCTTCTGCTGATCCCCCCCTCCCCTCCCAATATCCTCTGTGCAAGCATTTAGTGAAGCTCCGAAAGGCTGCAACATAAATAACTAAGGAGAAGTACCAAAGGTTTATCCAGTGGAGCACATTTAAGCAATCAATAAAGCCCATTAGCTGTTTTAATTAAAAATAGACAATAGATGGTTTTCAGGTAAAAAGAAGGAAATGCAACAGCTTCACTCATCTCTCCAGAAAGGCCCTGCCAGAGCCTGTGGTCCCTTCAAAATAGGAACATTTGCAAAGCCTTTGATGGCCTTTGCTACCAAAGCAATGAAGCCAGGAGGCACCAGTCAATGCCTGTGTGTCTCCAGGAGATAATCACAGCTGCTAACCTTGCTGATTTGCTTGCTTTCAGGCCTGGATCATCTTTGGTTTTTGTTAGGCTGGTATTGATCTGCCCTCCCCCCAGCAGTTTTTCAAGTGCTTAGCCTGCTGACAGGGCAGCGCTGCCAGGGTGGACACGGGCAATTAGGCAGCCAAGGTGGTGAGAGGCAGGAGGATTTACACCCTGGCACTTCTTATACTCGATGGTATTGATGAGCTGCATGTGCCTTACAGCAGAGTTATTGAGTATTTAGGGGCTTCCCAACTGAGAAGGAAGTAAAACCTCTTAAATTTAGAAGAATCTTACAAAGATTAAGAAGCATTCAATAGATAGAAACCACCAAGACTGAGTCATAGAATCAGCCAGGTTGGAAAAGACCTCAGAGATCAGCAAGTCCAACCTATGACCTATTACCTAACACCTCCTGACAACTAAACCATGGCTCCAAGTGCCACATCCAAGCCTGTCTTGAACACCTCCAGGGATGGGGACTCCAGCACCTCCCTGGGCAGCACATCCCAGTGGCCAATCTCTCTTGCTGGGAAGAACTTTCTCCTCACCTCCAGCCTAAACCTCCCCTGGCACAGCTTGAGACTGTGTCCTCTTGTTCTGGTGCTGGTTGCCTGGCGGAAGAGACCAACCCCCACCTGGCTACAACCTCCCTTCAGGCAGCAAGAAGGTCTCCCCTGAGCCTCCTCTTCTGCAGGCTAAGCAACCCCAGCTCCCTCAGCCTCTCCTCACAGGGCTGTGCTCCAGACCCCTCCCCAGCCTCATTGCCCTTCTCTGGACATGTTAAAGAGTCTCAATGTCCTTCTTAAACTGAGGAGCCCAGAACTGGACACAGAAAGAACAACTGGACACCCAGTTCTTCCACAACTCCCAGCCCAGAACAGGGCACATTCAAGAAACCTTTCTCAACAGAAATTGATTTATTTTAATTAAAACTTCCCTGAGGGGCCCAGAACTGGACACAGGACTCAAGGTGTGGCCTAAGCAGTGCTGAGCACAAAGCACAATGACTTCCCTGCTCCTGCTGGCCACACTCTTCCTGATCCAGGCCAGGATGCCATTGGCCTTCTTGGCCACCTGGGCACACTGCTGGCTCGTGTTCATCTGCTATCAACCACTACCCCCAGGTCCCTTTTTGCCTGGCTGCTCTCCAGCCACTCTGACCCCAGCCTGTAGCACTGCCTGGGGTTGTTGTGGCTAAAGTGTAGAACTGCAGCAGAATGTGCTGCCCAGGGAGTTGGGGTTGTCAATGTCCCTGGAGGTGTTTAAGAAAAGCCTGGGTGAGGCACTTTGGTTGATTAGATAGGGTTGGGTGATCAGTTGGACTTGATCTTGGAGGACTCTTCCAACCTGGTTGATTCTGTGATGGTTCATTAGTATGATCTCAAAGTGCAAAGAACTCAGGTGACTCACACCAGGGAGTTCACTGCAATCAACAGCAAAACTTCATTGTTTACCCACAGGAGGTAGAGGAAAGTGAGAGGAGAAAGGGGGAAAGTAAAGTAAAGAGGGCAAAGGAAAAGAGGTCTACAGCTACCAATAATGCAAAGGTCTAAAGATGTCTCTCTGCTCTGGGGTCCAGTCCTGCTGGTCCTTCTTGATCTTAATAGGGAAAACTTTCCTTTGAAGTATCACAGTACCACAGAACACTAGAGGTTGGAAGGGACCTCCAGAGATCATCCAGTCCAACCCCCTGCCAAAGCAGCATCACCCAGGGGAGTCTGCACAGGAATGCATCCAGGGGGGTTTGGGATGTCTCCAGGAAAGGAGACTCTACAACCGCTCTGGGCAGCCAGAAAGAGAGATTATAGTATCACAGTATCACCAAGGTTGGAAGAGACCTCAAAGGTCATCAAGTCCAACCTGTCACCACAGACCCCATGACTAGACCATGGCACCAAGTGCCACGTCCAGTCCCCTCTTGAACACCTCCAGGGACGGTGACTCCACCACCTCCCTGGGCAGCACATTCCAATGGCGAATGACTCTCTCAGTGAAGAACTTGCTCCTCACCTCCAGCCTAAACTTCCCCTGGCACAGCTTGAGACTGTGGCCACTTTTTCTGGTGCTGGTTGCTAGAGAGAAGAGACCAACCCCTTCCTGGCTACAACCACCTTTCAGGGAGTTGTAGAGAGCAATGAGGTCTCCCCTGAGCCTCCTCTTCTCCAGGCTAAACAATCCCAGCTCCCTCAGCCTGTCCTCACAGTGCTTGTGCTCAAGGCCTCTCACCTGGCCATTGGGATGTGCTGCCCAGGAGGTGGTGGGGTCAATCCCCCTGGAGCATTAAGAAAAGCCTGGATGAGGCACTTAGTGCCATGGTTTAGTTGATTAGATGGTTTGGGTGATTGGTTGGAGTTGATGCTCTTGGAGGTCTCTTCCAACCTGACTGATTCTGTGGTCATTAACTCAGTGCCACTTGAAAGAGGTTCTTTCTTTTTCCCCTTTAGGAGATAAATACGTGTTTATCCATCACTGGCCTAGAAACCTCTGCAGTGTGCTGCCTCCTTTCAGTGCAGAGGGATTTGGATGAACACTTTGCATCGTGCCTACCCTGCCCCAAAGGCAGGCGAGCGCTCCAATCTTGCTATCCCTTCGTTAAGATGTTCAAAGTGTTGGCAGGGTTCATTAATGCCCTTTCCACACTTCTCAGAGGATTTTGTGATGTAAATAGTTTCATAAGCCTGGACAGGCATCACCTACCTCTCTCAAAACTCATCCAAAATTACAGTCCCAGCTCAGGCAACTTTCTACCTCCTGCAGCATAACAACCTCGACGTTGGACTAGGGGGAATGGATCCAAGCTAGAGGAGGGGAGATTTAGGTTAGATGTTAGGAAGAAGTTCTTCCCCATGAGGGTGGTGAAACACAGGAACAGGTTGCCCAAAGAGGTAGCAGGAGCCTCATCCCAGGAAGATTTTAAGGCCAGGATGGATGTGGCTGTGGGAAACTCAGCTTTGGGGAGGCCACACCTTGAGTATTGTGCCCAGGTTTTGGGCAGCTCAATGCCAGAGAGCTGTGGAGGTGCTGGAGCCAGGGCAGAGGAGGGCAAGGAAGCTGGGAAGGGCCTGGAGAAGAAATCTTGTAAAGAGCAACAGAAGGAGCTGGGGATGGTTAGTGTGAAAGAGAGGAGGCTGAGGGAGAGACCTCATTGCTGTCTACAACTCCCTGAAGGGAGGTTGTAGCCAGGTGGGGGTTGGTCTCTTCTCCCAGGCACCCAGAACCAGAACAAGAGGACACAATCTCAAGCTGTGCCAGGGGAGGTTCAGGATGGATGTTAGGAAGAAATTCATCATGGAAAGAGAGATTGGCCCTTGGGATGTGCTGCCCAGGGAGGTGGTGGAGTCACCGTCCCTGGAGGTGTCCAAAAAAGGCTTGGATGTGGCACTTGGAGCCATGGTTTAGTTGTCAGGAGGTGTTAGGTCTTAGATAATAGGTTGGACTTGATGATCTCTGAGGTCTCTTCCAACCTGGTTGATCCTGTGCTCGCTTTGGCAATGGCTGTGGTGTTCGTGGTTCCACTTCCTGCCCAGCCTTTCGTTAGCAAAGCAGCATCCCAGGCTGGTGCTGGGCTTCGTTCAGCATCATTTGTCATTGGCTCATGTTGTCCCAACAGCACAAAGTCTCTTCACTCTACCCTTCTTGCTGCACACAAAGCTCAGCAGAACATGCTTTACAACTCCTAATTTTAAGTGTCAAGTGGCTGTTGACCTTGCTGGGTACATTAGTGTGAAAATTATTCCAAACATCAAAAAACTTCTGTAGGTCTCTCAGTATATAGGAAAACTCTCCAGGCTCTGACCTGAAAAGGTCAAAGAAAGGGATTTCCATCTCCCTCTTTTACAAAAGAGGAAACTGAAGGGTGGAGGACTTATTAGTGACACACTGGCACAGGTTGCCCAGGGAGGTGGTGGAAGCCTCCTCCCTGGAGGTGTTTGCAGCCAGGCTGGATGTGGCTGTGAGCAACCTGCTGCAGTGTGAGGTGTCCCTGCCCATGGCAGGGGGCTTGGAACTGGCTGATCCTCGAGGTCCCTTCCAACCCTGACAATGCTATGATTGTATGATTGGTTCATCATGGAGATAGTCACTGACAAATCAAAGAGTAGATTCCAGCTCCCTAAACCCCAGGCTGCATTGCCTACAAAATGATGAGAGAGAAACAAATGAAAAGAAACCCAGCAAAGTACTGGAAGCTTATTGCTTATCTTCTCTGGTGACATGAAGCAGAATGTGTTCAAGTGTGCAAAGTGAGAGGTTTTGGTGCCACCAGTGAGCACTTGCAGCCCAGAGAGCCAAGCAGAGCCTGGGCTGCAGCAAGAGAAGCAGAGCCAGCAGGGGCAGGGAGGGGATTCTCCCCCTCTGCTCTGCTCTGCTGAGACCACAGCTGGACTGCTGTGTCCAGTTCTGGAGCCCTGTTACAGGAAGGCTCTGGAGGTGCTGGAAGGTGTCCAGAGAAGGGCCACGAGGAGGAGCAGAGGGCTGGAGCTGCTCTGTTCTGAGGACAGACTGAGGGAGTTGGGGCTGTTCAGTCTGGAGAAGAAAAGGCTCTGAGGAGACCTAATTGTGGCCTTTCAGGATCTGAAGGGGGCTCCAAGAAAGCTGGAGAGGTACGTTTGAGGGTGTCAGGGAGTGATAGGACTGGGGGGGATGAAGCAAACCTAGAAGTGGGGAGATTGAGATTGGCTGTTAGGAAGAAGTTGTTCCCCATGAGGGTGGTGAGAGCCTGGCACAGGCTGCCCAGGAGGTGGGGAGCCTCCTCCTGGAGGTGTTTGCAGGCCAGGCTGGCTGTGGCTGTGAGCAACCTGCTGCAGTGTGAGGTGTCCCTGCCCATGGCAGGGGGGGTTGGAACTGGCTGCTCCTTGAGGTCCCTTCCAACCCTGGACAATTCTGTGATTCTAAGTTACTCTTGGGACCACTTCCTTTAAGGACCTATGGTGCAGTTTTCCAGAGAAACAAGGATCAAAACCAACTGAAGTTTAGTCCTCTTCAGACCATCTCCCTGAAGAAGCTGAAGAGCTGATGAGCAATTCACAAGCTCCTCTTTTATAATCTATTCCTTCCACCTAATGGTCAGCAAAACTACTCCTCAGAAATTCCATTAGGTTTTGTAATTGCTATTTATTGGCTCCTCAGGATCTTTTACTTCCAGCCTCTTCCATCTCTTGAGTAATTGGTCTTCAAAATGCCTCTTTTTTTGGATTATGTATTGCTCCAATCCATCACCAGAGAGTTGAATTAGTGCAATACATCATGAAGGGGTTGCTGTTCTATCACTCACTAAAGTGACTCCCTGACAGCAGCATCCAGGGACAGCTCCAGCTTTATGCCTAGGGTTTGGCTTCAGACTTCAAGTGTTTAAGGGTTGGGATTTTTTAAGGGTTTAATCAATATAAAGTCATAGTGCAAGCAAAAGATCTTTGGTGGAAGAAGCCATTCTCAGTACAGGAAAAACCATGGACTCTTGCAGCAGGACCAAAGAAGGGCCACAAAAGTGAAGGCTGAAGGATTTCTGCTCCAAGCAAGGGCTGAGAGTGCTGGGGATGTTCAGACAGAAGAAGAGAAGGTTCCTGGGTGACCTGATTGAATGCAGCCTTTGTGTACTTCAGGGGGCTGAATATGAAAGATAAAGCTAGAGTTATCACAGAAGCACAGGATGTGAGGGGCTGGAAGGCACCTCCAAAGCTCATCCAGTCCAACCCCCCTGCCAGAGCAGGGTCACCTAGAGCAGCTCACACAGCAACACATCCAGGTGGGGGTGGAATATCTCCAGAGAGGGTGACAGAAGCCTGGAACAGGCTGCCCAGGGGGGTTGTGGAGTCTCCCTCTCTGGAGATATTCCTGTTCCAGGCTTCTGTCACCCTCACAGGGAAACAATCTTTCCTCCTGTTTCCATGGCACTGCCTCTGCCTCAGCTTCCACCCCTGCCCCTGGTGCTGGCATTGGGCAGCCCCCAGCAGAGCCTGGCTCCAGCCTCTGGGCACTGCCCCTGCACAGCTTCAGCACCAGCAAGGAGCTCAGCTCTCAGGCTCCTCCTCTCCAGGCTCCAGAGCCCTCAGCTCCCTCAGGCTCTCCTCATAAGGAAGATGTTCCACTCCCTTAAGCATTTTTGTGGCTCTCAAGGAGTTCCCTGAGATCCTTCTTGACCTGAGGGGCCCAGAACTGGACACAGTATTCCAGATGCAGCCTCACCAGGGTGGAGTAGAGGGGTTTAGGCTGGATGTTAGGAAGAAGTTCTTCACAGGAGGAGTGATTGACCACTGGAATGTGCTGCCCAGGGAGGTGGTGGAGTCACCATCACTGGAGGGGTTTAAGAAGAGCCTGGATGAGGCACTTGGTGCCATGGTTTAGTTGATTAGATGGTGCTGGGTGATAGGTTGGACTGGATGATCTCAAAGGTCTTTTCCAATTCTATTCTAGTCCATATTCCTGTACATATTAAAATACTCCCCTCCCCCCTCATTTATATCACATAGACCAGAGAGAAGAGTAGGCAAATATCAAAACAAGCACAATGCAGGTTCCCCAGACAGACCTCTCTGGAGACAAGGATGTCCCAAACATCCAAATCATAGAATCACAGAATCAGAGAATCACAGAATCATTGGATCATAGAATCATAGAATCAGATGCAAAGAATCATAGAACAGTCTGGGTTGGAAGGGACCTCTAACAATCATTTAGTCCAACCCCCCCCGCCATTAACTGGATCAGGTTGCCCAGAGCCCTGTCAAGCCTCACCTTGATTATCTCCAGGGAAGAGGCCTCAACCACCTCCCTGGGCAACCTGTTCCAGTGTTTCACTACCCTCATGGGGAAAAACTTGTTCCTTACAGCCAACCTAAATCTGCTCTTCTCTAGTTTGAAAGCATTGCCCCTGCTCCTGTCACTGCAGGCCTTTGTAGACAGTCTCTCTCCATCCCTCTTGTATCCTCCTTAAGACTGGAAGGTTACTCCCTGGAGCCTCCTCTTCTCCAGACTGAACAACCTCAACTCCCTCAGTCTGTCTCCATAGCAGAGCAGCTCCAGCCCGCTGCTCATCCTCGTGGCCCTTGTCTGGACACCTTCCAGCACCTCCAGAGCCTTCCTGGAATAGATGCTCCAGAACTGGACACAGTGCTCCAGGTGTGGTCTCAGCAGAGCAGAGCAGAGGGGAAGAATCACCTCCCTTGCCCTGCTGGCCATACTTCTCTTGCTGCAGCCCAGGCTCTGCTTGGCTCTCTGGGCTGCAAGTGCTCACTGCTGGCTCCTGTTGAGCTTCTCCTCTCCCAGCACCCCCAGGTCCTTTCCTTCAGGGCTGCTCTCCAGCCAGTCCCTGCCCAGCCTATAGCAGTGCCTGGGATTGCCCTGACCCAGCTGCAGGACCTTGCCCTTGGTGTTGTTGAGCCTCCTGAGGTTGTCATGGGCTCAGCTCTGCATCCTGTCCAGGTCTCTCTGGATGGATCCCTTCCCTCCAGCCTGTCAGCCTCAGCACACAGCTTGGTGTCATTGGTGAACTTGCTGAGGGTGCACTCAGTGCCACTGTCCATGGCACCAACGAAGATGTTTAACAGGACTGGTCCCAGTACTGATCCCTGAGGGACTCCACTGGGCCCTGCCCTCCCCTTGGCCATGGACCCCCACCCTTTGGGTGCAGCCATCAAGCCAGTTCTTTCTCTACTGAGTTGTCCATCCATCAAACCCATCCTGCACCAGCTTGGAGGCCAGGATGTGGTGTGGGACAGTGTCAAAGGCTTTGCTCAGAGTGTGGCAGGAAATGAGGGCTTGAGGGTTGCCAAGAGCAACAGACTTGTCCGTGCTAAGGTGCTCCAAGTGACTCTTCTATATGTGGCTATTGTCTGTTAACATTTTACTGTTGTATGTTGTCCTGCAGTCTCCTATGGTAGATAGAAAGCCACAAAGCTCTAATTAGGCCCCAGGTTTAAACTGTATCATAAATTCCCTTTAAACCCACTATTTATTATTCTCCTCCTGAAGCAGCTGCAGATAACAGCAAAGATAAGGATTTAACTAAATTAATTCCAAATGTAAACAGTATGAATAGGATGTGAAGGTTCCAGTGAGACTCTGGATTAATTCTTTTCAGGGGGGAAAGTACCTAAATAACTTGTGGCAAGTTATTAAGTCTTCCTGTCCCTTGTGGTATCGTTTGCATAAAGCATGGAGTTCATTAAAGGGTTTGCATAAATATAGATCATCCAGGGAAAGTAATTAATCCTGTTACCTGTTTGGCAGCCTGGGTGTTCTAGCTTATTAAAAATGCCTCCTAAATATTCATGGTGGAGGGGAAAAAACATGGGAGAAGTGCAATTTCTGATTTTGCTTCTCTATTTTGCTGTAGCTGAGCTTTTCTTCTTCCTTTCTTCTTCTTTTCTCCTTCTTCTCTCCTCTTTTTCTCCTTCTTCTCTCCTTCTTTTCTCCTTCTTCTCTCTTTTCTCCTTCTTCTCTCCTTCTTCTCTCCTTCTTCTCTCCTTCTTCTCTCCTTCTCTCTCCTTCTTCTCTCCTTCTCTCCTTCTTTTCTCCTTCTCTCCTTCTTTTCTCCTCCTTCTCTACTTCTTTTCTCCTTCTTCTCTCCTTTTCTTCTTCTCGCATCCTTCTTTTCTCCTACTTCTCTCCTTTTCTCTTGTCCTTCTTTTCTCTTCTCCTTCTCTTCTCCTTCTCTCTCCTTCTCTTCTCCTTCTCTTCTCCTTCTCTTCTCCTTCTCTTCTCCTCTTCTCCTTCCTTCTCCTTCACTTCTCTTTCACTTTTCCTTCACTTCTCCTTCACTTCTCTTTCACTTCTCCTTCACTTCTCCTTCACTTCTCCTTCTCTTCTCCTTCTTCTTTTTCTTCTTCTTTTCTCCTTCTTCTTTTCTCCTCCTTCTCTTCTCCTTCTCTTCTCCTCTTCTCCTTCTCTTCTCCTCTTCTCCTTCTCTTCTCCTCTTCTCCTTCACTTCTCTTCACTTTTTCCTCACTCTCTTTCCACTCTCCTCACTTCTCCTTCACTTCTCCTTCCTTTGGCTTCCGCCTCATTTCTCCTTCTCTTTTTTCTCTCTTCTTTTCTCCTTCTCTTTTCTCCTCCTTCCTTCTCTTCTCTTCTCCTCTCTCCTCTCTTCTCTCTTCTTCTCCTTCGCTTCTCCCTTCTCTTCACTTCTCTCTTCACTTTTCCTTCACTTCTCTTTCACTTCTCCTTTCTTCCTTCCCTTCAACTTCTCCCTTCATTCTTCTCTTCTTTCTTCTCTTCTCCTTCTTCTTTTCCTTCTTCTTTTCTCTTTCTTCTTTTCTCCTCCTTCTCCTCCTTCTTCTCTTCTTCTTCTCCTCTACTCCTTCTTCTTCCCTTCTTCTTCTTCTTTTCTTCTTTTTCTTCCTCTTCCTCCTCCTCTTCTTCCTTCTCTTCCTGCTCCTCTTTCCTCCTCTTCTTCTTCCTCTCCTTCCTTTTTTTCCTTTCCTTCCTCTCCTTGCTCCTCTTCTTCATCGTAAGTAAGAAACCAAGTGTCAGGGCATAATGAAGGCAGCAAAAGCAGACATCAGTGATAACTTGCAACTGCACCAGTCCGGGTTGGAGGTGATGTGCTGGAGAGCAGCCCCAAGGAGAAGGACCTGGCAGTGCTGGTGGACAACAAGTGCTGCATGGGACAGCAATGTGCCCTGGTGGCCAAGAAGGCCAAGGGGGTCCTGGGCTGCATTCAGAGGAGTGTGGCCAGCAGATCCAGGGAGGTTCTCCTCCCCCTCTACTCTGCCCTGGTGAGGCCACACCTGGAATACTGCATCCAGTTCTGGGCTCCCCAGTTCAGGAGGGACAGGGATCTGCTGGAGAGAGTCCAATAGAGAGCTACCAGGATGATGAAAGGACTGGAGCACTGCCTGGGGAGGAGAGGCTGAGACAACTGGGGCTGTTTAGTCCAGAGAGGGGAAGAATGAGAGGGGATTTAATGTCTATCAGTATCTGAGGGCTGGGTGACAGGAAGGAAGGGACAGCCTCTGCTCACTTGTGCCCTGCAACAGGAAAAGGAACAGTGGATGTAAGCTACAGCAGAGGAGGTTCCACAAAAACATGAGGAGGAACTTCTGCACTGTGAGGGTCACAGACAGAACAGGCTGCCCAGGAAGGTTGTGGAGCCTCCTTCTCTGGAGCCTTTCAAGCCCCATCTGGATGCATTCCTGTGTGACCTGTGCTGCATTCTGTGGTCCTGCTCTGGTAGGGGGGTTGGACACAAAGATTGCCAGAGGTCCCTTCCAGCCCCTAAAGTCCTGTGGTCCTGTGATTAGGTAATTGTAATCCCTTGAACTCTGTCAGAGATTTGCCATTGATTTCAGTGAAAGCAGGGTCCAGTCCACTGAGTTTCAAGATAATAGCCATGAAGAATCCATTAAATAATCAAAGAGATGATGAATAACCTGCACACGAAGATCCTTTCATTTATCATTGGGCTAAGATTGTAAATGATCTCGAGTTCAAGCAGTGCTCAGGAAACAAAGCAGTGCAGCTTGTCTGCAGAACAATGAAAGCCATGTTGTTAAATAATTAACCCAGGTGAACCTGGATGAGTGATAGTTTACACCATTAATTGCAGGACAACTTCAAGCAGTGGGTAACTGTGGGGGTTTTTTCAGGCTTGCCAGCAATTTTGCATAAGTGAAATATATGCCCTAGATCTGTGCAATAAATGCTTGCAAAGAGACCAAACCAACAAAGGATTTGGGATAAAGATTAGCCCCACACATCTTTGCAGGCTTCTCCGAGAAAATCCTTCATTTGTCCAAGAATCATGCAGCACCACAGCCTGGAGAGCAGCCAGGCAGACCAGGGACCTGGGGGGACTGGTTGACAGCAGCTGAACATGAGCCAGCAGTGTGCCCAGGGGGCCAAGAAGGCCAGTGGCATCCTGGCCTGCATCAGGAACAGTGTGGCCAGCAGGAGCAGGGAGGTCATTCTGCCCTGTGCTCAGCACTGCTTAGGCCACACCTTGAGTCCTGTGTCCAGTTCTGGGCTCCTTAATCCAAGAAAGCTGCTGAGGTGCTGGAAGGTGTCCAGAGAAGGGCAAGAAAGCTGGGGAGGGGTCTGGAGCACAGCCCTGTGAGGAGAGGCTGAGGGAGCTGGGGTTGCTTAGCCTGGAGAGGAGGAGGCTCAGGGGAGACCTTCTTGCAGCATGGACTGGATGACCTCAGAGGGTCCCTTACATCCTGATGCCTTCTGTGGTTCTGTCATTCTTCTTCTGTTCTCCATAGGTTCCTTCTATTAATAACTTCAGGTGGTCTAACACTGGCATATGGGTGTCCTAACATTAATGCATGCAGTGTGTGGCCAGCAGGTCGAGGGAGGTGATTCTCCCCCTCTACTCCACGCTGGTGAGACCCCACGTGGAGTACTATGTCTAGTTCTGGAGCCCTCTTCTACAGGAAGGATCTGGAGGTGCTGGAATGTGTCCAGAGAAGGGCCACAAGGATGAGCAGAGGGCTGGAGCTGCTCTGCTGTGAGGACAGACTGAAGGAGTTGGGGCTGTTCAGTCTGGAGAAGAGCAGATGCTGAGTTGCTGGAAGGCGTCCAGAGAAGGGCAACAAAGCTGGGGAGGGGTCTGGAGCACAGCCCTGTGAGGAGAGGCTGAGGGAGCTGGGGTTGCTTAGCCTGGAGAAGAGGAGGCTCAGGGGAGACCTTCTTGCTCTCTCAACTACCTGAAGGGAGTTGTAGCCAGGTGGGGGTTGGTCCTGGTCTTCTGCTGCCAGGCAACCAGCATCAGAACAAGAGGACACAGTCTCAAGCTGTGCCAGGGGAGGATTAGGCTGGAGGTGAGGAAGAAGTTCTTCCCAGCAAGAGAGATTGGCCCTTGGAATGTGCTGCCCAGGGAGGTGGTGGAGTCACTGTCCCTGGAAGTGTTTAAGAAACCATGGCTGAGGCACTTGGTGCCATGGTTGAGTTGATCAGATGGTGTTGGGTAATAGGTTGTACTTGATGATCTCTGAGGTCTTTTCCAACCTGGTTAATCCTGTATTCTGGTCTAGTGGAAGGTGTCCCTGCCCAAGGGGGGGGGTTGAACTAGGTGATCTTTAAGGTCTTTTCCAACTCAAACCTTCCCATGATTCTGTGATATTTGTGCCCTTGCTTGTGTTTAACTGCACACCATTCTGAATGCAAACAGAGTGCAAATGTGGTTTCCTCAGGGCAGAACATCTGAGGCTGAACCTTCTCAAAGCCCTGTGGACAACAGCTTTGCTTAGTGTCTTCCAATATTCTTGTCAGCAGTAATTCAGTTCCTGACTCTTTAGATACATCCTTGCCAAGGATGAGTTCCCATTGGTGGCCTTTAATTACTTTAGGAAATGGGCACAAAAGTTGCATGGATGAGAAGTGTTCCATGTGGGAAAGAAAACATCAAAGGCAAGAAAGAGCTTCATATCCCTTTGATGTCACTCAGCTTCAGGTAAAGAGCATTACAGCTTGCAGGAGTGCTAATTAAAACCAAGTTACTTGATTTACTTGACATGCCTTTCAAATAGCTTGTAGAACTTGGCATCTCTGACAAGAGGAAGATCCTGAGTCCATGAGCATGTGTGCTTTACAAGGCTTCCTCCTTTTCTTCCAGCAGACTTAAATAGAATCTCCTTTGAATGTAAGAACCAAGAGATGGAGCTCTGTGTACTAATCTTAAGAGGGTGATGATTCACACTAGGGAAGAGCCTCTTCTTTTCCTGCCATCTTTGGGAGATCAGTGAAGGAGATCAGGCTGCCCAGTGGGGTTGTGGAGTCTCCCTCTCTGGAGATATTCCTGTTCCTGTGTGATCTGCTCTAGCTGACCCTGCTCTGGCAGGGGGCATGGACTGGGTGAGCTTTCGTGGTCCCTTCCAGCCCCTAACATTGTGTGATTCCTCTCTTTCTCCTTCCTGGAGTCCCTGTTGCAGGAAAGATGTGGAGGTGCTGGAAGGTGTACAGAGAAGGGCTACGAGGAGGAGCAGAGGGCTGGAGCTGCTCTGCTGTGAGGACAGACTGAGGGAGTTGGGGTTGTGCAAGATGGAGAAGAGAAGGCTCCAAGGAGACCTAATTGTGGCCTTGCAGGATCTGCAGGGGGCTCCAAGCAAGCTGGGGAGGGATTTTGAGGGTGTCAGGGAGTGATAGGACTGGGGGGGATGGAGCAAGACTAGAAGTAGGGAGATTCAGATTGGATGTGAGGAAGGAGTTGTTCCCCATGAGGGTGTGAGAGCCTGGCACAGCTGCCCAGGGAGGTGGTGGCAGCCTCCTGCCTGGAGGAGTTTGCAGCCAGGCTGGCTGTGGCTGTGAGCAACCTGCTGTGGTGTGAGGTGTCCCTGCCCATGGCAGGGGAGGTTGAACTGGCTGCTCCTTGGGGTCCCTTCCAACCTTGACACCTCTGTGACCCTGTGAAGTGTGATGGTGATGTTCTTTTCCTTACATTTGTTTTCTAACAAACCTAGGACCAAACTGAGGTTTGGGGCATCACCTCCTCAGAGAATCAGAAATATCTGAGTGCTGGGGGCCAGGAGGGAGGGGACAGGCTCTGCTCACTTGCTCCCTGAGACAGGACAAGGGGCAATCGATGGAAGCTGCAGCACAGGAGGAAGAACTTCTTTAGTGTAAGCCTTCCAGAGCCCTGGAGCAGGCTGCCCAGAGAGGTTGTGGAGTCTCCTTCCCTGGAGCCTTTCAAGCCCTGTCTGGATGGGTTCCTGTGTGACCTGAGCTAGACTGTATGGTCCTGCTCTGGCAGGGGGTTGGACTTGATGATCTCTTTGGGTCCCTCCCAACCCCTGACATCCTGTAATCCTCTGAATGTCACTAGCAGTTCTGCCTCTTGCCCTGAGGGACAGCAGTCTCACATTCACCACACACATTCACTGATCCTCTCATGGAGGTGTTTTTTCTCTTCATGGACCTCCATGCTCTCCACTCTCTATGAAGGTATTTTACTAGTGCTTTAAATTCACAGTATCACAGTATCATCAAGGTTGGAAGAGACCTCAAAGATCATCGAGTCCAACCTGTCACCACAGACCTCATGACTAGACCATGGCACCAAGTGCCACATCCAATCCCCTCTTGAACACCTCCAGGGATGGTGACTCCACCACCTCCCCGGGCAGCACATCCCAATGGCAAATGAGTCTCTCGGTGAAGAACTTTCTCCTCACCTCCAGCCTAAACTTCCCCTGGTGCAGTTTGAGACTGTGTCCTCTTGTTCTGGTGCTGGTTGCTAGAGAGAAGAGGCCAAACCCTTCCTGGCTACAACCTCCCTTCAGGTAGTTGTAGAGAGCAATGAGGTCTCCCCTGAGCCTCCTCCTCTTCTCAGCTAAGCAACCCCAGCTCCCTCAGCCTCTCCTCACAGGCTGTGCTCAAGACCCCTCCCCAACCTTGTTGCCCTTCTCTGGACACCTTCAAGTGTCCTCGATGTCCTTCTGAAACTGAGGGGCCCAGAACTGGACACAGGACTCCAGGTGTGGCCTAACCATTGCAGAGTACAGGGGCAGAATGACCTCCCTGCTCCTGCTGGCCACACTGTTCCTGATGCAGGCCAGGATGCCCTTGCCTTCTTGGCCACCTGGGCACACTGCGGCTCATGTTCAGGCGGCTGTCGATCAGCACCTCCCAGGTCCCTCTCTGTTTGGCAGCTCTCAGCCACTCTGACCCCAGCCTGTAGCTCTGCATGGGTT
>CM037640.1:56469931-56504448 GCA_015227895.2 Colaptes auratus | reverse complement strand
TGCTCTGCTTCAGCTTGCAGCAATGATGATCTATTGGCAGCGCTCTTTACAGTACCACTTGGTGTTTTCTCTCAGCCAGTTTTACACAAAGGAAGAAGAAGAAACTTGCCAATTATGCTCCTTTGTGCTGTCTTATTCAGAGAACAAATGCATATCACCTTGCAGTGCTCTTTGTCTTCCTCCTCAGCTGCTGCTGCTGCTGCAGAAGGTCAGGAGCAGGGCTTGTCAGAGAGGCCAAAGTAGCTTCTCACAGCTTGCATTTCTGTAGTTTCTTGCTGTGGTGAATGGCCACAGCAGTTCAGAGCATTTGGCATTTGTGGACTGTGGAATGTTGTGCCCAGTTCTGGGCCCCTCACTTCAAGAAGGACCTCAGAAACTGAGGCAGCTGGGGGCTCTTTGGATCGAGAGGAGGAGCCTGAGGGGTGACCTCATTGCTGTAGCTAAAGATGTGCAGGGGGAGTGCCCAGAGGCTGGAGCCAGGCTCTGCTGGGGGCTGCCCAATGCCAGCACAAGGGGCAGTGGTGGAAGCTGAGGCAGAGGAAGTGCCATGGAAACAGGAGGAAGAATTTTTTCCCTGTGAGGGTGACAGAAGCCTGAAACAGACTGCCCAGGGGTGTTGTGGAGTCTCCCTCTCTGGAGATATTCAAGACCTATCTGGATTCATTCCTGTGTGATGTGCTCTAGGTGCTCCTGCTCTAGCAGGGGGGTTGGACTGGATGAGCTTTGGAGGTCCCTTCCAACCCCTAACATTCAGTGAAGGTTAGATCCAGGAGCCTTGGTTTTGCTTCACAGTATTTCCATCATTTAGGGGCTGGCCAGGAACTGCTTTTGTGGAGTTAATGGGTTTGGTTAGTAACTGCATGCTTGCAAAATAACCACCACTATGTTTTGGGGGATGCCATCACCTCAGTCAAGCCTATGCAGAGAAAGCAGGCTCCCAAAAGGTCGACTTTGCTGCCTTTATGGAACAGGAAAAGCTGACAGGTCCCAGCTAATGCACAGCTCGTGTTTCTGGCAAGAAAGGTGGAAGAGGCAGTGTGGTAGTTTCAGGCTATGCCTTTAAAATTGTTTGCAGATCTTGAGCAGAAAGGTAGCAAAATGTAAACAAATCACTCTTGGGTGTCAAAAGGAAAATAAAGATAATTCTAAACAAAACCATGGGAGAGATCTCCCCTCCACTCCTTCTCCTCTCCTTCTCCTCTCCTCTCCCTTCTCCTCTCCCTTCTCCTCTCCTCTCCCTTCTCCTCTCCTCTCCCTTTCTCCTCTCCTCTCCCTTCTCCTCTCCTCTCCCTTCTCCTCTCCTCTCCTTCTCTCTCCTCTCCTCTCCCTTCTCCTCTCCTCTCCCTTCTCCTCTCCTCTCCCTTCTCCTCTCCTCTCCCTTCTCCTCTCCTCTCCCTTCTCCTCTCTCCCTTCTCCTCTCTCCCTTCTCCTCTCCCCTTCTCCCCTTCTCATTCCCTTCTCCTCTCCTCTTCTCTCTCTTCTCCTCTCCTCCCTTCTCCTCTTCTCTCCCTTCTCCTCTCCTCGAGTCTCCTCTCATCTCTGATATTGTTTTGGTATTAACATTCCCCTGCTCCTTTCTCCCTTCTTTTGTGCAGGGGAGTCAGAGGGAGGCGAGGAAGGAGAAGTCTTTGACCAGGGAGGTTCTTGTGCTGTTTATCAATTATAAATGCCTGTGTCAATATTGTAACTCCTGGATATTTTGTACACATTCTCTGCATTCCATTGTAGATTGTAGTCTGGGCTTGTAAACACAGCTTCTATTTGCTTCCTCCTGGGCTGCTCTGGCAAACTTAATGTCGGGGGAAGGGGAGGGGGTGTGTGTAAATTTCAACCCACCACATTCCAGGCTGCCAAGGAAGAGACAAGTCTCAGGTCAGGTGAAAATCACTGAAGGAAAGAAGGTGAATTATGGCAGTTGTACTCTCTGAGGGTTGAAGACCCTTAAATCAGAAATGTCTCCTCATGCCTCTACCAGCCTGGAAATGTCCTTTTTGAGGAGGAGGAGATTTACACCAGCCCATATATCAGCAAACAAACCCAAGTAACCTTACGAGACTGCCTCAAGGATTCTTGGTTGGGGGGTGGGGTTTGTTGGTGTGGTTTTGTTCTTGTGTTTTTCTCTTCTGTAGGAAAAGTTCCCTCTTGTTGAGACAAGTTTTCTTCCTGCCTCCTGTTGAGCTGTGCCAAAAGGAAAGATTTACCCCAAGCCTGTGTTTAGATACAGCTCTTACCTTTGCATTCTCAGGATGCAATTCAAAGATGCTGCTGCTCTGCGTTCTTGGGGCATTTTTTTCCCCACTGCAGTTGATAGCCCTTGCAGAACTTGAGCCAAGTCAATTCCCAGAGAAAGGACACTGCTATTGCTACCTAGGATTACCTGTCCAGTTGGGGAATTTCCAAGCACAGCCCTGGAGAAGAAGGTCAGACGTCATAGAATCATGGAATCATAGCACGATCTGGGCCAGAAGGGACCTCCAAAGCTCGTCCAGTCTGGCCTCCCCACAGTCAGCAGGGACATCCCCAGCTAGATCAGGTTGCCCAGGGCCTCACTGAGCCTTGCCTTGAATATCTCCAGGGAAGGAGCCTCAACCACCTCCCTGGCCAACTTGTGCCAGTGTTCCATCACCCTCATAGTGAAGAACTTCTTCCTCACATCCAATCTCTTGAGTTTGAAGCCATTGTCCCTCCTCCTGTCCCTGCAGGCCTTTGCAAACAGTCTCTCTCCATCCTTCTTGCAGCCCCCTTCAGGTACTGGCAGGCTGCTATTAGGTCTTCCCAGAGCCTCCTCTTCTCCAGGCTGAACACTCCCACCTCCATCCTCCTTGTAGCCCCAGAGATCCTTGAGTCCATGCTCCCTGCCAGAGCAGGACCAGAGAATCCAGCACAGGTCACACAGGAACACATCCAGACAGGGTTTGAGTCTCCAGAGCAGGAGACTCCACAACCTCTCTGGGCAGCCTGCTCCAGTGCTCTGGGACCCTCACAGTGAAGAAGTTTCTCCTCAGGTTGAGGTGGAACCTCCTGCGCTGGAGTTTCTATCCATTGCTCCTTGTCCTATCCTGGGGTGCAACTGAGCAGAGCCTGTCCCCTCCCTGTTGACCCCCAGCCCTCAGGTATTTATAAACATTTCTTAAATCCCCTCTCAGTCTTCTCTTCCCCAGACTAAGCAGACCAGGTAGCTGGTGCCAACCAAATAAGATTGAGCAATGGCAATTCATTAGCCAGCTTTGCAGTCCCTGAAATAATAATACAAGGCTAACCCTCCCCTCCTCATCCCTTGGACTTGATGCTCTCTGAGGTCTTTTCCAACCTTACTGATTCTGTGCTTCTATGACTCCTCATCCTCCCTTGAAAAAGTCCTGCTGGGGCTAATGGGACATCATACACAGAGAGACATTAATTAGAACAGATCCAGATCTAGTTGTCTTTTAAAGTCACTTAGTCATTTGCTTCAGACAATGGAAGGCACAAGATCATAATTAAGCCTTCCAGCTCGTGGCAAGATAAAATGCACCCTAGGATAGCAAAGGAAGTTGCTGAATGAGTGCAGCACGTCCTAAAGTTACTGCCTCGGAGGGAGTCTATTGTTCCCTTCTGAGCATGTGAGCTGTTCTTTAATTGATGAGGAAATTAGGAACAGATGATGATTTTTGGAGGCAATTCTACCTTTCCTGTGGGACTGGTAAATTTATCTCCTGCTACAGCAGCAGCTCAGCAGAGAGGAAGAGGTGTAAACAAAGGGCTGCAGCTTGAGGTGTGACCACATTCCAGGATCCCAGCATCCCAGGATGGTTGGGGTTGGAAGGGAACTCTGGAGATCCTCAAGTCCACCCCCCCTGCCAGAGCAAGACCAGAGAATCCAGCACAGGTCATACAGGAACACATCCAGACAGGGCTGGAAAGGCTCCAGAGAAGGAGACTCCACAACCTCTCTGGGCAGCCTGCTCCAGGGCTCTGGGACCATCACAGTGAAGAAGTTCCTCCTGATGCTGAGGTGGAATCTCCTGTGCTGCAGTTTCCATCCATTGCCCCTTGTCCTATCCCAGGGTGCAACTGAGTAGAGCCTGTCCCCTCCCTCCTGACCCTCAGCCCTCAGATATTGAGATCTCCTCTCAGTCTTTTCTTCTCCAGATTAAACAGCCCCAGGGCTCTCAGCCTCTCCTGCCCAGGCAGTGCTGCAGTCCCTTCAGCATCCTTGTAGCCCTCCCTTGGACTCTCTCCAGCAGATCCCTGTCCCTCTTGAACTGGGGAGCCCAGAACTGGATGCAATATTCCAAGTATGGCCTCAGCAGGGCAGGGTACTGCATCTTGTAAAATCTCAGCTTAGCAATCACCTATTAAAGTTACTCTTCTGGGCATAAACTACTTACAGACTCACAAACAATAGAACAAAGGGCAACAAAGGACACCAAGGCTGGGGAGGGGTCTGGAGCACAGCCCTGTGAGGAGAGGCTGAGGGAGCTGGGGTTGCTTAGCCTGCAGAAGAGGAGGCTCAGGGGAGACCTTCTTGCTCTCTCCAACTCCCTGAAGGGAGGTTGTAGCCAGGTGGGGGTTGGTCTCTCCTCCCAGGCAGGCAAGCAGCACCAGAACAAGAGGACACAGTCTCAAGCTGTGCCAGGGGAGGTTTAGGCTGGAAGTGAGGAGGAAGTTCTTCCCAGCAAGAGAGATTGGCCCTTGGGATGTGCTGCCCAGGGAGGGGTGAAGTCACCATCGCTGGAGGTGTTTAAGAAGAGCCTGGCTGAGGCACTTGGTGCCATGGTTGAGTTGATGAGATGGTGCTGGGTGATAGGTTGGACTTGATGATCTCTGAGGTCTCTTCCAACCTGGTTAATTCTGTATTCTGCAAAGCACATTGAAATCATGCTGCTGTCCACCACTTTGGATGCTCTGTGGATTTCCAGGCTTGATTTATAGCTGCTGGAACTTCTGGTTGGAAAGAAGGAGACTGCTTCCAAAGCACATCTGCAAAAGGGAAACAGAAATTCCACCCCTCAAAAGCAGCAGAAGGAGAGAAACCTGCAATGCATTTAAACCCACAGAAACAGAGTGAAGACAGCCCTTTCCTTGTAGTGGCAGTGCTGTGGATGCAGCTTTTATCCCCCCTAGGCTTTCATGGAATGAAATGCTTAGTTTCAGAGCAAAGGGTGGGACTCAGTTCAACCAGAAGATCCCCAAATTAAAGTTTCTGCAGGCAGGCACTGAGCAGGTGTTTAAGCTGCTGCCACAGTCAGAGCAGTCACTCATGCTTAAAGAGCAATTTAGCTCAGCCCAGTGAGTTCAGGATGGGACTTGGTTTCCTGAAGAGAGGTTGCTTGTGGTTCTTGAGGTGCCCAGGAGATCTGCCCAGGGCAGGAAGATAGGGCAGGCAGAGCTGACCTCCACCCTTTTGTGGCAGCAGCTGAAGCCAGGAAAGATGCTTCACAACATCTAAAAGGACACTAGATATCTAAATTTAGTCCTACCACTGTGGCAAGTGAGATAAATAACTTTACAATCTCAGTGCATTGGTTGAGGGCCCCAAGCTGATGCCCACAGAGCTCAGACCATGGAATCACAGAATCAACCAGGTTGGAAAAGAAGAAGTGTTAGGAAGAAGTTCTTCCCAGAGAGAGAGATTGGCTGTTGGAATGTGCTGCCCAGGGAGGTGGTGGAGTCACCATCCCTGGAGGTGTTTAGGAAGAGCCTGGCTGAGGCACTTGGTGCCATGGTTGAGTTGATCAGATGGTGCTGGGTGAGAGGTTGGACTGGATGATCTCAAAGGTCCTTTCCAACCTGGTTAATCCTATTCTATTCTATAAATGATATATGGTCAAAGCCAGCAAAAGCTCAAGTTCATGTGAATGTCTGTGGCCTTAGGAGGATGAGATTGCTTGTAAGAGCCTTCTGAATACAAACAATTTGCTTACATTAATAATGGTGATGCCCGGTGACAGGGCAAGGGGCAGCGGGTGGAACTTGAGGCACAGGAAGCTGAGGCATGAGGAGACCTAATTGTGACATTCCAGTATCTGAAGGGGGCTACAAGAAGGCTGGGGAGGGACTTTTTAAGGTCTCAGGGAGTAATAGGACTGGGAGAGGGGGTTGTGGAGCAAAACTAGAAATGGGTAGATTGAGATTGGATGTGAGGAAGAAGTTGTTCCCCAGGAGGGTGGTGAGAGACTGGCACAGGTTGCCCAGGGAGGTGGTGGAAAGAGTGGAATGGAATGGAATGGAATGGAATGGAATGGAATGGAATGGAATGGATTGGAATGGAATGGAATGGAATGGAATATAATAGCATAGAATGGAATGGAATGGAATGGAATGGAATGGAATGGAATGGAATGGAATGGAATGGAATAGCATATAATGGAATGGAATGGAATGGAATGGAATGGAATGGAATGGAATAGAATAGAATAGAATAGAATAGAATAGAATAGAATAGAATAGAATAGAATAGAATAGACCTGGTTGGAAGAGACCTTTGAGATCATCAAGTGCAACCCATCATCCACCACCATCTAAGCAACTAAACCATGGCACCAAGCACCCCATCAAGTCTCCTTCTAAGCACCTCCAGTGATGGTGAGGTACCTCCAGTGATGAGGAAGCCTCATGCCTGGAGGTTTTGAAGGCCAGTCTGGATGTGGCTGTGAGCAACCTGTGAGGTGTCCCTGCCCCTGGCAGGGGGGTTGGAACTAGATGATCCTTGGGGTCCCTTCCAACCCTAACAATTCTATGATTCTATCATTTTAAGTTCCTTGGGAACATGAGGAAGAATTTTTCAGTGTGAGGGTGACAGAGCCCTGTAACAGGCTGCCCAGGGGGGGCATGGAGTCTCCCCTCTGGAGATATTCCAAACCCACCTGGGTGTGTTCCTGTGTGGTGTGCTCTGGCAGGGGGCTTGGACTGGGTGAGCTTTCCAGGTCCCTTCTGGCCCTTAGCATTCTGTGATTCTGTGAGAGGTGGCAGGGAAAAGCTCCCCAAGCCTGTGCAGACAGCATGGAACAGCTGCGGCACGTTGCATTGAGTTGCATACCTTCAGGTTTCGCCCAGACTTAGCAAAAGCTCTCACAGTTTGAATCTTTAGCTTTTGGAATGAAAACCTTTCCCCTAACCTTTCTAAGAGTATTGCAGACCCTCCTGCCTTTCCAGCACTGAGCAGATTTCTCTGCCTGCCAGCTAAGTGGGCATTGGAATGTGCTGCCCAGGGAGGTGGTCATCAGTTACTCTTTTAGACCACTGCATTGAAAAGCTTCTCTCCACAGAGAGATGTGCTGGAGTGAGTGCAGAAGAGGGCAACAAAGCTGAGGAGGGGTCTGGAGGATAAATCTGGTGAAGAGAGACTGAAGGAGCTGGGAATGGTTAGTTTGGAAAAGAGGAGGGGGAATGACAATTCCCTTCTGCTGCCAGAAAGAACAACACAGCCCTCTTGCCGAGGGGATTGTGGTGCAATCTAAGCCATCACCAGAGATGAATCATAGAGATGCTTATCTGCTGCCTGGGTGCCTGGAAGTGCAATACAAGAATCACAGAAATTAGCTGGAGGAGGAGGGCTGCTCACTACCACCACTGCAGTGCTTCATTTGATCTTCTTTTAGGCAGGCCTTGGAATGTGCTGCCCAGGGAGGTGGCTGAGTCCCCAAGCCTGGCTGTGTTTCAGGGTGGTTTGGCTGTGGTGCTTGGGGCTGTGGTTTAGGGGTGGCCCTTGTAGAGTAGGGTTGTGGGTTTGGACTTGGTGATCCTGAGGACAAGGAAGCTGGGAAGGGCCTGGAGGAGAAATCTGATAAAGAGAGACTGAAGGAGCTGGGGATGGTTAGTGTGAAACAGAGGAAGCTGAGGGGAGACCTCATTGCTGTCTACAAGTACCTGAAAGGAGGTTGTGGAGAGGCTGCTGCTGGTCTCTTCTCACAGGGAATCAGTGACAGAACAAGAGGGAATGGCCTCAAGCTGCCCTGGGTAGGTTTAGAGTGGCCATTAGGAAACATTTTCTGATGGCAAGAGTGGTCAATGGCTATGGTTTAGGGGTGAGCCTTGTAGAGTAGGGTTCTGGGTTGGTTCTCCTGAGGGTCTTTTCCCACCTGAGTGCTTCTGTGATGCTGTGATAAACTGCTTGCAGCCCAACACTGAAAGGGATTTTCTTCTCCAAAGCAGAAACATCCTCTGTGGCTCTAGAGAGACTGAAGGAAATCTGAGGAGCAGAGGAGACTCTCAGATTGTAAGAGCAACGAAACAAGGCATCTATTTATTGGCAACCTTGATCAATATCAGAAGGGAAAGGAACTCAGCATTCATTGCCTTTGCCAATAGTTTTTCATGAGTAGCTCCACAGCTCTTTTCTTCTTGGACAGGGTAGTGTATCAAATGTAAATCCAAACCTCAAGATGTTATTTGTTTAAGATGCCCAAACCTGACACTGTCCAAGTGAAGTGTGAGCAATGCTGCAGTTAATCTCTACTTTAAAAATAAGAGATAAAGATGTGTCCAGGAAAACAAATGAAGGGAGGTTGTAGCCAGGTAGGGGTTGGTCTCTTCTCCCAGGCAAGCAGCACCAGAACAAGAGGACACAGTCTCAAGCTGTGTCAGGAGAGGTTTAGGCTGGAAGTGAGGAGAAAGTTCTTCCCAGCAAGAGAGATTGGCCATTGGAATATGCTGCCCAAGGTAGAGTCACCATCTCTGGAGGTGTTCCAAAAAGGCCTGGATGTGACACTTGGAGCCATGGTTTAGTTGTCAGGAGGTGTTAGGTATTATGTAATAGGTTGGACTTGCTGATCACCAAGCCCAAGCCAGCACCCTACTCTACAAGGGTCACCCCTAAACCACAGCCCCAAGCACCACAGCCAAACCACCCTGAAACACAGCCAGGCTTGGGGACTCAGCCACCTCCCTGGGCAGCACATTCCAAGCCCTGACCACTCTTGCCAAGGAAAAACGTTTCCTAATGTCCATTCTAACCTACCCAGTGGCAGCTTGAGGCCATTCCCTCTTGTTCTGTCACTGATTCCCTGTGAGAAGAGAGCAGCAGCAGCCTCTCCAAAACCTCCTTTCAGGGAGTTGTAGACAGCAATGAGGTCTCCCCTCAGCCTCCTCTCTTTCACACTAACCATCCCCAGCTCCTTCAGTTGCTCTTCATCAGATTTCTTCTCCAGGCCCTTCCCCATCTTCATTAACCTCCTCTGCACACACTCCAGCAAGTGGGGGAACTCAAGTCCTCAGACACCCTGATTGTACTGACAGCTCAGGACAGGCTGGGAGTGAAAGATCTGCTCAAGAGGAGAGGAAATTACCAGTGCACTACAGAAGCACTTGAAGCAAGAGGAATCCATGCCACACTCTTGATCTATTATTATTAGCATGCAGGCCTGAATAAAATGGACAGATTAATTGAAAATAGCCTATAGCCCACTCACAGATAATCAGCTCCTTATGAAACCTTTAAACGTGGTGCCCTTGCCGTTCAGATGAGTGCAGTGCTCGCTGCAGCACAGAAGCACAGAATTTCAGGGGCTGGAAGGGACCTCCAAAGCTCACCCAGTCCAACCCCCCTGCCAGAGCAGGAGCACCTAGAGCAGCTCACACAGGAGCACATCCGAGTGGGTCTTGAATATCTCCAGAGAGGGAGACTCCACAACCCCCCTGGGCAGCCTCTTCCAGGCTTCTGTCACCCTCACAGGGGAAATTTTTTTCCCTCCTGTTCCCATGGCACTTCCTCTGCCTCAGCTTCCACCACTGCCCCTTGTGCTGGCATTGGGCATCTCCCAGCAGAGCCTGGTTCCCTCCTCTTGGCACTCACCCTGCACATCTTTACCAACATGACTTGTCTCAGCAAGTCCCAGCATCTGCTGGCCATCAGCACGAAGTTTGTGGTCTTGTAGATAGGAGGAGATTGCTCTTGACACAATAGTGTGAAGGCAAAGGTGAGACTGTGAGTCCTGTGGGGCCCAGGGTCAGCACAGGACATTGTGGGGGTTGCACTGTGGGGGTTGGTCTCTTCTCCCAGGCAAGCAGCACCAGAACAAGAGGACACAGTCTCAAGCTGCACCAGGGGAGGTTTAGGCTGGAGGTGAGTAGAAAGTTCTTCCCAGCAGGAGAGATTGGCCCTTGGGATGTGCTGCCCAGGGAGGTGGTGGAGTCACCATCCCTGGAAGTGTTTAAGAGGAGCCTGGATGAGGCACTTGGTGCCATGGTTTAGTTGATGAGATGGTGGTGGATGCTAGGTTGGAGTCAATGATCTTGAAGGTCTTTTCCAACCTGTCAATTCAATTCAATTCAATTCAATTCAATTCAATTCAATTCAATTCAATTCAATTCAATTCAATTCAATTCAATTCAACTTCTCTTTCTCTCTCTTCTCTTCTCTTCTCTTCTCTTCTCTTCTCTTCTCTTCTCTTCTCTTCTCTTCTCTTCTCTTCTCTTCTCTTCTCAGAGCTTGTGGTCCTCTGGGACTATGCTGTGAAACATTTTGGAAGGTAAGCAATGCTGAGGCATGAAAAGGGAGAGAAACTTAACTCCTCACAGGGTGGGATGCACCCATTCACCATTGCCATTCTTTCCACCAGGCCCAGTCCACAGCCAGTTCACAAATCATCTCTTGCAAGAGACTTCAGAATGAAGCAGAGTATTCAGAATTAACCAGGTTGGAAAAGACCAACCTATCACCCAACACCATCTGATCAACTCAACCATGGCACCAAGGGCCTCATCCAGGCTCTTCCTAAACACCTCCAGGGATGGTGACTCCACCACCTCCCTGGGCAGCACATTCCAATGGCCAAGCTCTCTGTCTGGGAAGAATTTAGTCCGAGCATCCAGCCTGAACTGCAAAATGGTTTTTGAATCACAGGATCACAGAATTGTCAGGGTTGGAAGAGACCTCAAGGCTCAGCCACTTCCAAGCCCCCTGCCATGGGCAGGGACACCTCACACTGCAGCAGGTTGCTCACAGCCACAGCCAGCCTGGCTGCAAACACCTCCAGGCAGGAGGCTTCCACCACCTCCCTGGGCAACCTGTGCCAGGCTCTCACCACCCTCCTCGGGAAGAACTTCTTCCTAGCATCCAGTCTGAATCTACCCATTTCTAGGTTTTACTTTCTAAGATCAAGCCTAAACCTCCCCTGGCACAGCTTGAGACTGTCCTCTTCTTCTGGTCCTGCTTGCCTGGGAGAAGAGACCAACCCCCACCTGGCTACAACCTCCCTTCAGGGAGTTGGAGAGAGCAAGAAGGTCTCCCCTGAGCCTCCTCTTCTCCAGGCTAAGCAACCCCAGCTCCCTCAGCCTCTCCTCACAGGGCTGTGCTCCAGACCCCTCCCCAGCCGTGTTGCCCTTCTCTGGACACATTCAAGCTTCTCAAGATCTTTCCTAAACTGAGGAGCCCAGAACTGTACTCTTCAGTTTAAGAGAGCTGTTGAGTTGCTCGAAGGCGCCCAGAGAAGTGCAGCTCCGTAGCAGCCACTGCGCTGCAGGGCGTGCAGAGGGCACAGCAGCATCTCAGCTCTGGGTCTTCTGGTCTGGCTGAGACTGCAGTTTGCAGGGGCCTGGCAGTAAATGCAATAAACACTGAGTGAGAGAGTGATAGCAGCCTTTGTAAGGCCAAAAGAGGCAGTTAGCTGGGCAAGTAATACCGAATTTCAGGCAGTTATCCTTTATATTGAGAGTAGTGACTTGTGGCAGAGTAAAATACAGCTGCAATGCTTCCTTACCTTCCTCACTGCTTCAGCTCCCTATTAAATTCTGGGAGCTCTTAAAATTTGATTTCTGGTGTAAGTATTTTATGGGAAGTGAATCTTGATGTTAAGGCTCCCCACACTCACTTGGAAACTGCTGATTCTTTAGCTCTTCCAGCTGTGAAAGCCATGCACTGGGCTGTGGCTGGGCACAGATGAAGAGAGTTCATTAAAAAATATTGAGGCAATAATTCACTGACATTTCTTGCTGTATTTGCCTAGCTCTATTAGTTCCTAACTCTCTAAGACCTTTTTTAACCATGTGGAGTGAGACTGAGAAAATGAAATGAATCTGTTCTAATGGAGACATTTGTCACCCAGGCAGAGCAGCAAGCCTGATGTTGAGGAGCAGATGCTGGGATATTGAGGACGGTGCTGAAACAAGGTTAACAGCTATGAGCAAGAGACAGTCAGAAGCTGAACCAGTCAAGAGCAGCTGATGTTGTCTACCTGGACTGCAGCAAGGCCTTTGACACAGTCCCCCACAGCAAACTCCTGGCCAAGCTGTCAGCCCCTGGCTTGGACAGCAGCACTCTGAGCTGGGTTAGGAACTGGCTGGAGGCTGAGGCCAGAGAGTGGTGGTGAATGGTGCCACAGCCAGCTGGCAGCCAGGCACCAGTGGTGTGCCCCAGGGATCAGTGCTGGGCCCCATCCTCTTCAATATCTTTATTGATGATCTGGAGGAGGGCATTGAGTCCATCAGCAGAAAGTTTGCAGATGACACCAAGCTGGGGGCAGGAGTTGATCTGACAGAGGGAAGGAGAGCTCTGCAGAGGGACCTTGCCAGGCTGGACAGATGGGCAGAGTCCAAGGGCATGAGATTGAACACATCCAAGTGCTAGGTTCTGCACATTGACCAAAGCAACCCCATGCAGTGCTCCAGGCTGGGGTCAGAGTGGATGGAGAGCAGCCAGGCAGAGAGGGACCTGGGGGTGCTGGTTGACAGCAGCAGAACATGAGCCATCAGTGTGCCCAGGCAGCCAAGAAGGCCAATGGCATCCTGGGATGGATTAGAAGGGCTGTGGTTAGTAGGTCCAGAGAGGTTCTTCTCCTCCTCTACTCTTCCCTGGTGAGGCCACATTTGGAATATTGTGTCCAGTTCTGGGCCACTCAGATCCAGAAGGACCTCAGAGAACTGCTTGAAAGAGTCCAGCACAGAGCCACGAAGATGATGAAGGAAGAGGAACATCTTCCTCGTGAGGAGAGCCTGAGGGAGCTGAGGGCTCTGGAGCTTGGAGAGGAGGAGCCTGAGAGGTGACCTCATTCATGTTGATAAAGCTGTGCAGGGGCAGTGCCCAGAGGCTGGAGCCAGGCTCTGCTGGGGGCTGCCCAGTGCCAGCACAAGGGGCAGTGGTGGAAGTTGAAGCATAAGAAGCTCCATGTGAACATGAGGAAGATATATTTTTTTCCCTGTGAGGGTGACAGAGCACTGGACCAGGCTGCCCAGGGGGGCTGTGGAGTCTCCCTCACTGGAGATATTCAAGACATACCTGGATGTGTTCCTCTGTGTTCTGCTCTAGGTGATCCTGCTCTGGCAGGGGACTGGACTGGATGATCTCTTGAGGACCCTTCCAGCCCCTTAACTTCTTTGATTCTGTGGCATTAGCCAAGCATTTGCTGACCTTTAGTCATTAATGGGTAGTTGGAAACAGTCAGAGATGGTGAACATGAAGGATGGACACATTTTCTACTGGTGCAGATCATCCATTGCATCCAGAGAGGTTTTTACTCCAAAATCATCCATGCTGTATCTTACTGGAAGACTACAGAATACAGTCTGAGCAGGCAGTGTGAGCTTGCAACACAGGAGGGAAATCACATCCTGGGCTGCATCAAAAGCAGCGCTGCCAGCAGATCCAGAGAATTAGGATAGGATAGGATAGGATAGGATAGGATAGGATAGGATAGGATAGGATAGGATAGGATGGAAAGGAATGGAATGGAATGGAATGGAATGGAATGGAATGGAATGGAATGGAGTGGAGTGGAGTGGAGTGGAGTGGAATGGAATGGAATGGAATGGAATAGAATAGAATAGAATAGAATAGAATAGAATAGAATAGAATAGAATAGAATAGGAGTCAAACAGAATAGAAATAGCCAGGTTGGAAGAGACCTTTGAGATCAAGTCCAAGCTATCACCCAACACCACCTAATCAACTAAACCATGGCACCAAGCACCCCATCCAGTCTCTTCCTAAACACCTCCAGTGATGGTGACTCTACCACAGTCACTCTTGTGGCTGACAATAAGGACATCCAATATCCACTTAAACAAAGGGACAGAGACAGAGGGACCCTGATGGCAAGGCCTCCTTTCAGGAATTTAATTGTTGGGCTTTCTTCACCTGACCTCTGGAATCACAGAAACATTCAGGTTGGAAAAGACCCTCAGGAGCACCAAGTCCAACCCACAACCCTACTCCACAAGGGTCAGCCCTAAACCACAGCCCCAAGCACCACAGCCAAACCACCTGGAAACACAGCCAGGCTTGGGGACTCAGCCACCTCCCTGGGCAGCACATTCCAAGCCCTGACCACTCTTGCCATCAAAAAATGTTTCCTAATGTCCAGTCTAAATAGAATAACCCAAGTTGGAAGAGACCTTTGAGATTATTGAGTCCAACCATGTAGACAGCGATACAATACAATACAATAACCCAGGTTGGAAGAGACCAACCCATCAATCAATCCAACCCACCCAAACAACCAGACCATGGCACCAAGCACCCCAGCAAGTCTCCTCCTGAACACCTCCAATGATGGTGACTCCACCACCTCCACGGGCAGCCCATTCCAATGGGCAATCACTCTCTCTGTATAGAACTTCCTCCTAACATCCAGCCTAAACCTGCCCTGGCGCAGCCTGAGACTGTGTCCTCTTGTTCTGGTGCTGCTTGCCTGGGAGAAGAGACCAACCTCTGCCTGGCTACAACCTCCCTTCAGGTAGTTGTAGAGAGCAAAGAGGTCACCCCTGAGCCTCCTGTTCTGCAGGCTAAGCAACCCCAGCTCCCTCAGCCTCTCCTCACAGGGCTGTGTTCCAAACCCCTCACCAACCTTGTTGCCCTTCTCTGGACACCTTCCAGCAAGTCAACCTCCTTCCTAAACTGAGGTCTCCCCTCAGCCTCCTCCTTCCCATACTAACCATCCCCAGCTCCTTCAGTCTCTCTGTATCAGATTTAATCTCCAGGCCCTTCCTCAGCTTCGTTGCCCTTCTCTAATGAGAGAGAAATGTTGCACTGCAGTATTCTAAAGGGTAACAAATGGCTCTGTGCAGAGGGGACAGAGACTCAGATTAGCCCCTGCCCTTCTTCCTTCTCCATGCTCTTCAGAAGCACCTTGCTAGCCCAGTCCTCAAAGAGCTTAACTCTTCAGAGAAAAAGTCTCCAGGTACTTTTGCACCTATTAAACTAATCATTATCCTTTAAAGGGCAATGAGGCTGGGGTGAGGTCTGGAGCACAGCCCTGTGAGGAGAGGCTGAGGGAGCTGGGGTTGCTTAGCCTGCAGAAGAGGAGGCTCAGGGGAGACCTTCTTGCTGTCTACAACTCCCTGAAGGGAGCTTGTAGCCAGCTGGGGGTTGCTCCCTTCTCCCAGGCAACCAGCACCAGAACAAGAGGACACAGTCTCAAGCTGTGCCAGGGGAGGTTTAGGCTGGAAGTGAGGAGAAAGTTCTTCCCAGCAAGAGAGATTGGCCATTGGGATGTGCTGCCCAGGGAGGTGGTGGAGTCCCCATCCCTGGAGGTGTTCAGGAGGGGCTTGGATGTGGCACTTGGAGCCATGGTTTAGTTGTCAGGAGGTGTTAGGTACTAGGTAATAGGTTGGAGCTGACGATCTCTGAGGTCTTTTCCAACTGAATGATTCTAGATGGCTGCTGGAGCACAAAACCAACACAGATACTGCCTTTGTTCCTGAGCCAGGAGAAAATGAATCTATCCCAGCTCTGCCAAGGGGACATAAGAAACAGGACAAAGAAACAGCAATGATGAGTGTTGAAAATGTGACAGTCTGGGAGACAGGGCACAGCAGGCATCCCTGCTCTGTCCTACTCTTGGGCACTTGCTGCTGCAGCTGACTGGACAGTTGGCTGCGTGGATTTGGGAAATGTCATGTAAGTTTTTCTCCTTGATGAGCATAAAAGGTGCCTTTACTCTCAAAGGTTATATTTGATGAGCTATAATACCCTTCAAAGACAGCAGAGGCTATTTCTTAGCTCTCTGTCTCATTCCACCCCTGTCCCCCCCTCCCCTGCTTTTGTATACTATTTTTTTTGAGGGTGCAGTATTGTATGTTCACAAGAGCACAAGAATCACTGCATCTGAGAAATGTCACTCAGCCAATCTGCTCTTTATGTCCAGGATGTCCTCTGCATTCTTTCTGCCCCCGGGTTAGGAACTGGCTGGAGGCTGAGCCCAGAGAGTGGTGGTGAATGGTGCCACAGCCAGCTGGCAGCCAGGCACCAGTGCTGTGCCCCAGGGATCAGTGCTGGGCCCCAGCCTGATCAATATCTTTATCGATGATCTGGATGAGGGCATTGAGTCCATCATCCATTGCAGATGACACCAAGACCCCAGATCCCTCTCAGCCTTCTCTTCTGCAGACTAAACAGCCCCAGGGCTCTCAGTCTCTCTTCACAGGGGAGATGCTCAAGTCCCCTAAGCATCCTCATGGCTCTCCCTTGGACTCTCTCCAGCAGGTCTTTGTCTCTCTTGAACTGGGGAGCCCCAAACTGGACACAGGATTGCAGCTGTGGTCTCAGCAGGGCAGGGCAGAGGGGGAGCAGAACCTCCCCAGCCCTGCTGGCCACACTTTTCTTGCTGCACCCCAGGACCCCATTGGCTCTCTTGGCCACCAGGGCACATTGCTGTCCCATGCAGAACTTGCTGTCCCCCAGAACTCCAAGGTCTTTCTCCATGGAGCTGCTCTCCAGCAGGGCATCCCATAACCTGTCCTGGTGCCTGCTGTTATTCCTCCCCAGATGCAGGACCCTGCACTTCTTGAACTCCATGAGGTTTGCCAGCACCCTGCTCCCAGCCTGTCCAGCTCTGGTTGGATGCCAGCACAGCCTGGCAGGTGTCAGCCACCTCCCAGTGCTGTATCATCAGAACTTGCTGAGGGCCCTCTCAATCCCCTCAGCCAGGTGGCTGAACAAAACTGACCCTGTACTGCTCCCTGGGGAACACCACTGGCCACCGTGCCACCGATGCCACGTACCCTCACTTGGAGCCACTCAGCCTCCACACTGCTGGAAAGCGAAGGACACACAGAGGCCATGCTTCAGTTCACCTAATGTATACAAATATTTCAGCCTCTGAAGTCGATTGCTCTCCAGAAGGACCGATTTTTCCTCATTAGCCATGACTGTGGTGGAGATGTCTGTGTGATAAACATCCTCATGAGGCAGGTAAATCCTTGTCTTGGTACCTAAATATGAAAGACCAATTCTGTTCCTGTTCTGCTAATGTCAGAGGCATTTAAGATCACTCCTGGCCTTTCCAATATATGAACAGGGCTTGTAAGGGAGACAGAGAGGCTTTTCCTAAAGCCTGGAGGGACAGTGGTTTTAAGCTCAAGGGGGTTAGATTGAGATTGGATATTTCTTTATTGTGGAGTTGGTGAGACACTGGAAGAGGTTGCCCAAAGAAGCTGTGGATGCCAAACCACTGGGAGTGTTCAGGGACAGGGTGGATGGAGGTCTGAGCTACCTGACCTAGTGGAGGATGTCCCTGCCCTTGGCAGAGGTATTTGGAACAGACAGTCATCAAAGATTCCTTTCCTACTAAATGATTCTGTGATGATGTAGATGCTTCACTCTGTCCTGTAGGTTTTTCCAGGTCCCCAGGGCAAGGTGCTAGTGTTTGTGGAGTGGTGCCAAGTAGAGGCAGGAGCCTGAGATCTGCTTGGCAGGGGTAAGAGAACATTTGGTGACACACCTCCTCCAGAAGTAGCCACAGCCCTTCACAGAATCGTGGAACCATTCAGGTTGGAAAAGACCTCAGAGATCAGGTCCAACCTATTACCTAATATCTAACACCTGACAACTAAACCATGGCACCAAGTGCCACATCCAAGCCTTTTGTGAGCACCTCCAGGGGCTGGGACTCCACCACCTCCCTGGGCAGCACATCCCAATGGCCAATTACTCCCCCAGCACCCCCAGGTCCTTTTTTCAGGGCTGCTCTCAAGCCAGTCCCTGACCAGGCTATATCAGCACTTGGGATTGCCCTGACCCAGCTGCAGGACCTTGCGCCAGGGCAGGTTTCGGCTGGATGTGAGGAAGAAGTTCTACACAGAGAGAGTGATTGCCCACTGGAATGGGCTGCCCAGGGAGGTGGTGGAGTCACCATCATTGGAGGT
The DNA here is from genome assembly GCA_015227895.2 of Colaptes auratus. NCBI lineage: Eukaryota > Metazoa > Chordata > Aves > Piciformes > Picidae > Colaptes > Colaptes auratus. Next base: position 56,486,388 of record CM037640.1, on the reverse strand, counting down.
GTTCAGGAAGAGGCTTGCTGGGGTGCTTGGTGCCATGGTTTAGTTGTTTGGGTGGGTTGGATTGGTTGATAGGTTGGAGGTGATGATCTTGAAGGTCTCTTCCAACCCTGGATTTATTATTGTATTATTGTATTGTATTGGTGTGAGCAGCAAACCTGCTGAGGGTGCACTCAGTACCACTGTCCATGGCACCAACAAAGCTGTTGAACAGGACTGGTCCCAGGACTGATCCCTGAGGGACTCCACTTGGCACTGGCCTCCACTTGGCCATGACCCACGGGTGCAGCTGCCAAGCCAGTTCTGTAACCTGGTTTGTTTCACAGAAATCATTCAATACATTTAGAATGGAATCAATTATATCCTACATAAGATCTACCACCCAAGTCCCTGTTGCTCCAATCAATCATTTTTACAACTTTATTCAGTGTTTGGTAATTATATTGAATTTATTCTGGAGCTCATCCACTAAGTCATATTAAATGCACCTCAGCCAGGTGTTACAGATTTCCATTTGCTGAGCCATTAGAAGCTCACAAATTAATACCCATGAAAAATAATCTAGCTTCTGAAATAACTTCATCAATATTTTGTGCTTCTAACAAAAACAACCTGCCACAGTATCACAGAGGTTGGAAGGGACCTCCTGAGATCATTGAGTCCAAGCCCCCTGCCAGAGCAGCAGCACCCAGGGGAGTCTGCTCAGCAATGCATCCAGCTGGGGTTGGAAAGGCTCCAGAGAAGGAGACTCCACAACCTCTCTGGGCAGCCTGCTCCAGGGCTTGGTGACCCTCACAGTGAAGAAGTTCCTCCTGATGTTGAGGTGGAACCTCCTGTGCTGCAGTTTCCATCCATTGTCCCTTGTCCTATCCCAGGGTGCAACTGAGTAGAGCCTGTCCCCTCCCTCCTGACCCTCAGCCCTCAGATATTGATGAGATCTCCTCTCAGTCTTTTCTTCACCAGACTGGACAGCCCCAGGGCTCTCAGCCTCTCCTCCCCAGGCAGTGCTGCAGTCCCTTCAGCATCCTTGTAGCCCTCCCTTGGACTCTCTCCAGCAGATCCCTGTCCCTCTTGAACTGGGGAGCCCAGAACTGGATGCAATATTCCAAGTGTGGCCTCAGCAGGGCAGGGTACTGCATCTTGTAAAATCTCAGCTTCGGAATCACCTATTAAAGTTACTCTTCTGAAGTTTCTCCTCCTGTTGAGCTGAAACATTCTCTGGTCAAGTTTGTCTCCATTGCTCCTTGGCTTCTTGCTGTGCAGCACCCAAAAGAGCTTGGCCCCCTCCCCTTGACCCCCAGCCCTCAGCTCCTGAGAGACATTGATCAGATCCCTCTCAGCCTTCTCCTCTCCAGACTCACAGCCCCAGGGCTCTCAGTCTCTCTTCCCAGGGGAGATGCTCAAGTCCCCTAAGCATCCTCCTGGCTCTGCCTTGGACTCTCTCCAGCAGCTCTCTGTCTCTCTTCACCTGGGGAGCCCCAAACTGGACACAGGATTGCAGCTGTGCTCTCAGCAGGGCAGAGAAGAGTGGGAGCAGAACCTCCCCTGACCTGCTGGCCACACCTTTCTTGACACAGCATGGATTGGTAGCATCAGCATCCCTGTTCCTCATGCACACATTGTACCACTGACCCAGCAGTGTTCTTACAATGACAATACATCTGATTTGTTTAACCACATACTCTACTTCAAGATGTTTCCTGATTGCCCTCCTGCTCCATGTGCAGACTATTGGTACATTTTCCTTTGCCAGTTGTTCCTTTTCTTAGATCCCAGCCAACAGAGAATTGTAGAATCACAGAGCTGTTTTGGTTGGAAAAGATCACAGAATCACAGCCACACTCAGGTTGGGAAAGACCCTCAGGATCAGCAAGCCCAACCCACAACCCTGCTCTACAAGGGTCACCCCTAAACCACAGCCCCAAGCACCACAGCCAAACCACCTGGAAACACAGCCAGGCTTGGGGACTCCAACACCTCCTTGGGCAGCACATTCCAAGCCCTGACCACTCTTGCCATCAAAAGATGTTTCCTAATGGCCACACTAAACCTACCCAGTGGCAGATTGAGGCCATTCCCTCTTGTTCTGCCACTAATTCCCTGTGAGAAGAGACCAGCAGCAGCCTCTCCACAATCTCCTTTCAGGTAGCTGTAGACAGCAATGAGGTCTGAGGTCTAGTCCAGCCATCAACACAACACCACCATGGCCATTAACCATGTCCCAAAAGTGCCATGTCTACATTTTCTTTGATGCCTTCAGGGGCTGTGACTCCATCACCTCCCTGGGCAGCCTGTTCCAATGCCTGGCCCATCGCTGAAGCCTCTGAAACTCCCTCCTGAAACAATCTAGCCTTTGGTCTGTGAACAGCACACCTTGATTTTTCAGTCTCCAGTGGCACTAGTATGCTTAAGGCTAGAACTGTGTATAAACACTTAGAGATAGTGCAGACATCTGGATTCCAGTAACATCACCCTCAGATCAAAGGGCTGGAACCCGTCTCCTATGCAGACAGATGAGGGAGTTGGGGTTGTTCAGTCTGGAGAAGAGAAGGCTCTGAGGAGACCTTCTTGTGGCTTTCCAGGAGCTGAAGGGGGTCTACAAGAAAGCTGGGGAGGGACTTTTGAGGGTGTCAGGGGATGATAGGACACGGGGAAAGGATCAAAACTAGAAGTAGGCAGATTGAGATTGGATGTAAGGAAGAAGTTGTTCCCCATGAGGGTGGTGAGAGACTGGCACAGGCTGCCCAGGGAGGTGGTGGAAGCCTCATCACTTTCTGCTTCAAAATATAAAACACAGAAGTCTGAACTTCATTGCATTAGAATAGAATAGAATAGAATAGAATAGAATAGAATAGAATAGAGTAGAATAGAACAGAATAGGAGTAGAACAGAACAGAACAGAACAGAACAGAACAGAATAGAATAGAATAGAATAGAATAGAATAGAATAGAATAGACCAGACCAGGTTGGAAGAGACCTTCAAGATCATCACCGCCAACCTATCATCCAACACCACCTAATCAACTAACCCATGGCACCAAGCACCTCATCAAGTCTCCTCCTGAACACCTCCAGTGATGGTGACTCCACCACCTCCCTGGGCAGCCCATTCCAATGGGCAATCACTCTCTCTGTATAGAACTTCTTCCTAACCTCCAGCCTAAACCTCCCCTGGCACAGCCTGAGACTGTCTCTTCTTGTTCTGGTGCTGGCTGCCTGGGAGAAGAGACCAATCTCTGCCTGTCAACAACCTCCCTTCAGGTAGTTGTAGAGAGCAAGAAGGTCACCCCTGAGTCTCCTCTTCTGCAGGCTAAGCAACCCCAGCTCCCTCAGCCTCTCCTCATAGGGTTGTGTTCCAAACCCCTCGCCAACTTTGTTGCCCTTCTCTGGATACCTTCCAGCAAGTCAACCTCCTTCCAAAACTGGGGACCCCAAATTCAATTCATTTCAATTCAATTCAATTCAATTCAATTCAATTCAATTCAATTCAATTCAATTCAATGCTATTCTGTGCTGTGCTGTGCTGTGCTGTGCTGTGCCAGGCCGTGTTATGCTATGCTATGCTATGCTATGCTACTCTATGCTACGCTGTGCTGTGCTATTCTATGCTGTGCTATGCTGTGCTGTGCTATCTTTATTTCATTTATCTTAAATTAAATCCCAGGGGGGGCTCCCTGGTGGGCAGGCAAGATCCTAGTGAGCTTGTTGAGGAAGGTTTTGTTGGTGAGCTCGAAACTGGGAGTAAAACGACTTCTTCCCTCCGTGCCGGGCAGGTGCTTTATCACAGGAGGGACAGGTTCAGGTGAGTGACCAAGCAGATGGCCACAGCAGCTCTGAGCTGGTGATAACAAAGGACAAATAAAAAAGGCAGCACTGGATTATAGTCCACCTCACTGATAAGAAATACATCAAGCAGGCTGAGCTTCATTCAGCTTCTTAGTGCAAGGCAGCTGCCAGCTCTGGCTGCTGACATGGGCTCCACAATGCCACTTTGTCAGCCGAATTGGCTTCACAGACTGCACAGCCCCAGCCCCAGCCCTCACTCCTGGGGGCTGTGTGGCTTCCTCATCCCTTGCCTCCTTCTCCTTCTTCTCTCTCTCTTCTTCATTGCAAGATTTCCTCAGTCATATCCTACCCAACTGCAAAGTTCTAAGGGAAGAAGCTGTTTCATTTTATTTTTTCCTTTTTTCCCCCTTTTTAATTTTTTTTTCTTTCTTCTTTTTTCATTTTTTTTTTTTTTAATTTGTTTCCATTTTTCTTTTTTCCCCTTGTTTTATTTTTTTCTTTTTTTACTTGTTTCCTTGTTTCTTATTTTTTATTTTTCTGTTTTATTTATTTTTTATTTTCTTTTTTTCCCTTGTTTTAATTTTTCTTTTTTTACTTGATTCTTATTTTTTATTTTTCTGTTTTATTCTTTTTTAATTTTTCTTTTTTTTCCCTTGTTTTAATTTTTTTCTTTTTTTACTTGTTTCTTATTTTTTATTTTCTGTTTTTTTTTTTTTTTCTTGTTTTATTTTTATTTTTAAAATTTTTCTTTTTTTTTTTTTCTTTTTTCTGTTTTATTTATTTTTTCATTTTCTTTTTTTCTTGTTTTATTTTTTCTTTTTTACTTTTCTCTTATTTTTTATTTTTCTTTTTTCATTTTACTTGTTTTCTTGTTTTAATTTTTCTTTTTTACTTTTTTCGTTTTTTTATTTTCTTTTTTTCCTGTTTCATTTATTTTTTCATTTTTCTTTTTTTCTTGTTTTAATTTTTCTTTTTTACTTTTTCCTTATTTTTATTTTTCTTTTTCATTTTACTTGTTTTCTTGTTTTAATTTTTCTTTTTTACTTTTTTCTTATTTTTTCCTGTTTTATTTATTTTTTCATTTTTCTACTATTCCTTGTTTTAATTCTTTCTTTTTAACATTTTTCTTATTTTTAATTTTTCTTTTTTTTCTGTTTTATTTCTGTTTTTCATTTTTCTTCTTTTTCTTGTTTTAATTTTTTTACTTTGTTCTTATTTTTATTTTTTCTGTTTTATTTATTTTTTCATTTTTCTTCTTTTTCTCATTTTTATTTTTCTTTTTTACTTTTTTCTTATTTTTATTTTTTCTGTTTTTTTTAATTTTTTTTCTATTTTTTCCTTTTTTTTTTTTTTTTTTTTTTCCTTTTTTCTTCTTTTTTCCATCTGTGCCTTATTTTGGGGGGGGAAAATTACTTCTCTCTCCATTTTTAGCCAATACTCCCCTGGCCTGCATCAGCAATAATGTGGCCAGCAGGAGCAGGGAGGTCATTCTGCCCTGTGCCCAGCACTGGTTAGGCCACACCTGGAGTCCTGTGCCCAGTTCTGGGGCCCTCAGTTTAGGAAAGATGTTGAGCTGCTGGAAGGTGTCCAGAGAAGGGCAACAAAGCTGGGGAGGGGTCTGGAGCACAGCCCTGTGAGGAGAGGCTGAGGGAGCTGGGGTTGCTTAGCCTGCAGAAGAGGAGGCTCAGGGGAGACCTCATTGCTCTCTACAACTCCCTGAAGGGAGGTTGTAGGCAGGTGGGATTTGGTCTCTTCTCCCAGGCAACCAGCACCAGAACAAGAGGACACAGTCTCAAGCTGTGCCAAGGGAAGTTTAGGCTGGAGGTGAGGAGAAAGTTCTTCCCAGCAAGAGAGATTGGCCCTTGGGATGTGCTGCCCAGGGAGGTGTGGGAGTTGGATGTGGCTCTTGGAGCCATGGTTTAGTTGTCAGGAGGTGTTGGGTATTAGGTACTAGGTTGGCCTTGATGATCTCTGAGGTCTTTTCCAGCCTTGTTGATTCTGTGAGGAGAGCCTGAGGGAGCTGAGGCTCTGTAGCTTGGAGAGGAGGAGCCTGAGAAGTGACCTCATTGCTGTTGCTAAAGCTGTGCAGGGGGAGTGCCCAGAGGCTGGAGCCAGGCTCTGCTGGGTGATGCCCAGTGCCAGCACCAGGGGCAGTGCTGGAAGTTGGGACATAGGAAGTGCCATGGAAACAGGAGGGAAAATTTTCAAAGGTGAAGGTGACTGTGGTGTGCTCTGAGACTTGCAGAACAATCTTTAGTGTCATGTATTGGCTGAAGATAGTCACAGAATTGTTAGGGTTGGAAGGGACCTCAAGGCTCAGCCAGTTCCAACCCCCCTGCCATGGGCAGGGACACCTCACATTGCATCATGTTGCTCAGAGCCACATCCAGCATTGATCCCTTGAAAACATCCTTTCAACTACCTATCACATTAGTTCAACACTTGCCAGGGGATGTTTTGCAGTAACTCACCTCAGCAGCAACTTTATGCTGCCTCACTGTAGGGCTGCCAGTGAGCTCTCCAGTGAGCTCTGGTGGTGTCTCCTGCCATGTATTACCTCTCTCCTTCAGTGTCCAAAGACACAGTGCCCTGTGCCAGCTGCTCTTTCATAAAGGCTTCAGAGAAGAATTCTTCTGTAAGGTACAGCTGGACTGCTCCTGGGCTTGAGGAGGGTTAATGTATTCTCTTCTGAGCTTATTTTCCCATGCTTTTGAGAAGCTCAGTGTCCTACCTTGCCTAATGGAAAAGCCATCAGCATGCTTGTCCGAGCAAATCCTGCAGTCCCTACAAGCTCCAATACATGTGGAAAGGTGACTTTAGGTCACACTTGGGTTTCAGTGGAATGCCAGTGACAGGTAGGTGACAGGACTTCAAAATTGCATTCAGAATTGGAACAGCAATGTGCCCTGGGGGCCAAGAGAGCCAATGGCATCCTGGGGTGCAGCAAGAAAAGTGTGGCCAGCAGGGCTGGGGAGGTTCTGCTCCCCCTCTGCTCTGCCCTGCTGAGACCACAGCTGCAATCCTGTGTCCAGTTTGGGGCTCCCCAGTTGAAGAGAGACAGAGACCTACTGGAGAGAGTCCAAGGCAGAGCCAAGAGGCTGCTTAGGGGACTTGAGCATCTCCCCTGGGAAGAGAGACTGAGAGCCCTGGGGCTGTTGAGTCTGGAGAAGAGAAGGCTGAGAGGGATCTGATCAATGTCTCTCAATATCTGTCTATCAATATCCATCTCTCTCTCTCTCTCTCTCTCTATTCATCCATCCATCCATCCATCCATCCATCCATCCATCCATCCATCCATCCCTATCTATCTCTCTATCTCTCTATCTCTCTATCTATCTATCTATCTATCTATCTATCTACCTACCTATCTCCCTGTCCATGTCACCAACCGAGACGTTAAACCAGCCTGGGCTCCGTACTTCCCCCTGAGAGTCTCCTCTTGTGACTGGCCTCCACCATTCTCTACATGATGTAAGGCCTGGGGCTTCTTGCTGCACACACAAAGGGAGCTTGCTCTCTGAGCTGATGCAGCCAGCAAAGCAGTGATTTACCTTGGGATATGACAACCAGAACTACCTTTTCAAGGCTGGTTTCAAAAGGCTGCTTTCTCAAGAGACATTAATGTGAAAACCACACCAGGAATTTAAAACAAGTTCCTTGCTTGCTGTGTGAGAAAAGTAATAACAACTGCTTCCAACCATTTCCCCAGGACTTAAAAAACCTACTTCTACCTTTATTAAATTTCAAACCCCTCCTTCATGCTCCTCAGCACTTCCATTAATGCAGCACTGGATATCAACAGTTGCAGGAACAGACAGTCCATGGCAGGGGTCTTGGCTCACGCTCAGCAGTTGCCAATTTCTGTTATTGTTTCATAGTTTCATAGTTTCAGTCAGGGCTGGAAGGGGCCACAAGGATCATCTAGTTCCAACCCCCCTGCCATGGGCAGGGACACCCCACACTAGATCAGGCTGCCCAGAGCCTCATCCAGCCTGGGCTTAAACACCTCCAGGGACAGGGCCTCAACCACCTCCCTGGACAACCCATTCCAGGGCCTCACCACTCTCATGGGGAAGAACTTCCTCCTCACATCTAGCCTGAATCTCCCCACCTCCAGCTTCATTCCATTCCCCCCTAGTCCTATCACTAACTGATAGCCTGAGAAGTCCCTCCCCAGCCTTCTTGTAGCCCCCTTCAGATCCTGGAAGGCCACAATGAGGTCACCTGGGAGCCTTCTCTTCTCCAGACCGAACAGCCCCAACTCCCTCAGTCTGTCCTCAGAGCAGAGCAGCTCCAGCCCTCTGCTCCTCCTCGTGGCCCTTCTCTGGACATTTCAGTACATTTAAGCTGCTAAGGTAATTTTTTTTAAGGGGAAAAAAAAGGGCAAGAAAAGCAGAGGTATTTCTATGTTATATAGCTCCATATTGCCATCATCTCCTTGAAAACAAATGAATGCACAGTTCCTCAGCTATAAAGGCTTTGCAATATTGTAATGCATCATAAAGCTCTTTCTGGGTGTTTCAAATTGTCCTTTCCCTTCATTCAGTTCAAGCTCCCCCTTTATAACAAAACATATAGAAAGCTGAAAAACAAAACTCAGCTATATGGGAGGCCCTGCTGGAGAGCAGCTCCACAGAAAAGCACCTTAGAGGCCTAGTGGACAGGAAGTTCTGCATGGGACAGCAATGTGCCCTGGGGGCCAAGAGAGCCAATGGCATCCTGGGGTGCAGCAAGAAAAGTGTGGCCAGCAGGGCTGGGGAGGTTCTGCTCCCCCTCTGCTCTGCCCTGCTGAGACCACAGCTGCAATCCTGTGTCCAGTTTGGGGCTCCCCAGTTCAAGAGAGACAGAGAGCTGCTGGAGAGAGTCCAAGGCAGAGCCAGGAGGCTGCTTAGGGGACTTGAGCATCTCCCCTGGGAAGAGAGACTGAGAGCCCTGTGGCTGTTTAGTCTGGAGAAGAGAAGGCTGAGAGGGATCTGATCAATGTCTGTCAAGAGCTGAGGGCTGGGGGTCAAGGGGAGGGGGCCAAGCTCTTTTGGGTGCTGCACAGCAAGAAGCCCAAGGAGCAATGGAGGCAAACTTGACCAGAGAAGGTTTCAGCTCAACAGGAGGAGAAACTTCTTTGGTGTGAGGGTGCCAGAGCTCTGGAGCAGGCTGCCCAGAGAGGTTGTGGAGTCTCCTTCTCTGGAGCCTTTCCAACCCCAGCTGGATGAGTTCCTGTGCAGACTGCCCTGGGTGCTGCTGCTCTGGCAGGGGGGTTGGACTGGATGATCTCTGGAGGTCCCTTCCAACCTCAACTGTACTGTGATACTTGGCCATAACAAGAATCTCAGCAAAGGTCAGTGAAGCCAAGCAAAGCCAAAGCATCAGCCAGCAGCAGCCAGAGCAAAGAAGAGAAGAGCAAACCCAAGCTGTGCTGCAATCATACAAGATTTTCAATATACCAATAGAGTGATATTAACCTTTCTGTTATTACCACTCTGTGTCCAATCCCTAACATTATTTGTCTTCTACCTAAAGCCTGTGGAAAATTCCTATTTAGAATTAGGAAGAAATTCTTCACAGAGAGAGTGATTGCCCATTGGAATGTGCTGCCCAGGGAGGTGGTGGAGTCACCATCACTGGAGGTGTTTGGGAGACTTGATGGGGTGCTTGGTGCCATGGTTGAGCTGATTAGGTGTGTTGGGTGATGGGTTGGACTCGATGATCTTGAAGGTCTCTTCCAACCTGCTCTAGTCTATTCTAGTCTAGTCTAGTCTAGTCTATTCACAGAAATATAGAATGGTCCAGGCTTGAAGGGACCACCAAAGCTCATCCAGTCCAACCTCCCTGCAGTCAGCAGGGACATCCCCAACTAGATCAGGCTGCCCAGGGCCTCAGTGAGCCTCATCTTGACTATCTCCAGGGACGGAGCCTCAACCACCTCCCTGGGCAACCTGTTCTAGTGTTCCACCACCCTCACAGTGAAGAGCTTGTTCCTAACATCCAATCTAAATCTGCTCTGCTCTAGTTTGAAGCCATTGCCCCTGCTCCTGTCCCTGCAGGCCTTTGCAAACAGTCTCTCTCCATCCTTCCTGTAGCCCCCTTCAGGTCCTGGCAGGCTGCTATTAGGTCTCCCTGGAGCCTCCTCTTCTCCAGGCTGAACACCCCCAGCTCCCTCAGCCTGTCCTTGTAGCAGAGCTGCTCCAACCCCCTGAGCATTTCCATGGCCCTCCTCTGGACCCTCTCCATCATTTACAATTGCTGTCTAAGCTAGGGGCTAGATCTAAACTGTAACAGATGGGCTTTGTTGTGAAAAAAAATAATAATCCAATTGTACCCTTCCTAATGAACTTCCCTGGAGTTCAACCTTGAGACATGTTGCCTCCAGACTGAGCTGGCACACTACTGCAGCAGATGAATGGGACCACAAAGAGCTCGTTGCCAGATCCCCTCCTCTATTGCTCTGTGTAAAAATATACTCAGTAAAAGACCATCTTTTGTGATTTACACTGCTCTCCCAATGTCTGAGTGCCAGGTGCTGCACATTGGCCACAACAACCCCAGGCAGTGCTACAGGCCGGGGTCAGAGTGGCTGGAGAGCAGCCAGGCAGAAATAGACCTGGGGGAACTGGTTGATAGCAGCTGAACATGAGCCTGCAGTGTGCCCAGGTGGCCAAGAAGGCCAATGGCCTCCCTGGCCTGCATCAGGAACAGTGTGGCCAGCAGGAGCAGGGAGGTCATTCTGCCCTGTACTCAGCACTGGTTAGGCCACTCCTTAAGTCCTGTGTCCAGTTCTGGGCTCCTCAGTTTAAGAAGGACATTGAACTTGACTTGAACTTATCCAGAGAAGGGCAACAAAGCTGGGGAGGGGTCTGGAGCACAGCCCTGTGAGGAGAGGCTGAGGGAGCTGGGGTTGCTTAGCCTGGAGAAGAGGAGGCTCAGGGGAGACCTTCTTGCTCTCTCCATCTCCCTGCAGGGAGGTTGCAGCCAGGTGGGGGTTGGTCTCTTCTGCCAGGCACCCAGCACCAGAACAAGAGGACACAGTCTCAAGCTGTGCCAGGGGAAGTTTAGACTCAAGGTGAGGAGAAAGTTCTTCACTGAGAGAGTCGTTCATCATTGGGATGTGCTGCCCAGGGAGGTGGTGGAGTCACCATCCCTGGAGGTGCTCAAGAGGGGACTGGACGTGGCACTTGGAGCCATGGTCTAGTCATGAGGTCTGTGGTGACAGGTTGGACTCGATGATCATTGAGGTCTCTTCCAGCCTTGGTGATCAGTGATTCTGTGGCTGAGGCTCTTGGTGCCATGGTTTCGTGGATTAGAAGGTGCTGGGTGACAGCTTGGACTGGATGCTCCCTGAGGTCTCTTCCAACCTGGTGGATTCTGTGATTCTGTGCTTATTTTTCTCCGGAAGGCTTTGCACAACAAAGCACAGGCACAGCCCCATGCCTTCAGAAGCTCACTGTGCCTTAGTTACAAGTGGCTGTGAAGCTCCAGGGTTATGCAAACCTCTGTACCACACTTAGGAGCATTATTAAACTACCTAATTAGCGCTTGCACGCAGGCTATAAAGGACACCTCCTAAATTAGGGGGCACTTCTAAAAGCTCTAGTTATCTTCATGATTACTAGACACAGCAACATTTTAATGGCTTGTTTAACAGATATGGTAGAGTTTAAGGCCAGAAGGGACCATTAGATCATCTAAACTGACCTCCTGTATTTCACAGCCAATTAAGTTTCCTCCAAGACACTCTGTAGCAGCCACGTTGGCCTGAGTAAAAGCAGTGGCTCAGCCTTCATCAGACTGTAGTGTGCCCTACAGACAAAGAAAAAGAGAACAGAGCCTCAAGACTCACAGATGAGAGGAGCAAGCCCCATGCTGCAAGGGAAACAATCTGTCAGGCTGCACTGCAGGAAGGGATCCAAACTTGGCAACCACTTTAAACCTGGACTGGAGTATACAACATGAATCATGTTGGCCGTCATAAATATAGTGGAGATGTCTTTAGGTGTAATGCAGATTCATGCAGTAAGCAAATAAGTAGTTAAACCAAGATTCCCACCCCCACCTTCTCTCTTTTTTTTGCTTTTTTCTTTCTTCTTCCTGTCCTGCTTTCCCAGTAGTGGGAAGGAGAAACTCATGTAAAATCCCTGAAATACCCCCAGCCATGCAATTGTGTGTTGTGACTGTGGAGCAGGTCCACAAGGCTGCTGCATTTCTTCTTTGGTGGGATCACAGAACCACAGAATCAGAGAATCACAGACTTATAGAATCATAGAAGCACAGAAGCACAGAAGGACAGAAGCACAAAATCAAACAGGCTGGAAGAGACCTCCAAGATTATCAAAAGAGCTTCTCCTACTCCTCTATTCTGCACTGGAGGAGGCCTCATCTGGAATATTGTATCCAGTTCAGGGCCCCTCAGTTCAAGAAGGACATCAGGGAACTGTTTGAGAGTCCAGCACAGGGTCACCAAAATGCTGAAGGGAGTGGAACATCTTCCTTATGAGGAGAGCCCGAGGGAGCTGAGGGCTCTGGAGCTTGGAGAAGAGGTAACCTCATTGCTGTTGATAAAGATGTGCAGGAGGAGCCTGGATGCTCTCTGAGGTCTCTTCCAACCTGGTTAATTCTCTATTCTGTAGGAGTTGTCCTCAAATGCTGGAGAGGCTACAAATACTTAGGTGAATAGATAAAAAAAGGGCATAAAAATCATAGAATCAATAAGGCTGGAAAAGACCTCAAAGATCATCAAGTCCAACCTATCACCCAACACCTCAGGACTACTAACCCAGGGCACCAAGTGCCACGTCCAATCCCCTCTTGAACACCTCCAGGGATGGGGACTCCACCACCTCCCTGGGCAGCACATTCCAATGGCTAACAGCTCCCTCTGTGAAGAACTTTCTCCTCACCTTGAGTCTAAACTTCCCCTGGCACAACTTGAGACTGTGTCCTCTCGTTCTGGTGCTGCTTGCCTGGGAGAAGAGACCAACCCCCACCTGCCTACAACCTCCCTTCAGGTTAGGTAATTCATCAAATGCAGGGATCTAGTTGTGATCATCTAGACACTCTCAAGCAGAAGATATTTGACCATTTTCTTATAACTGGAATATTACCAACTCCCTTTTCCAATTCAGGCTTTCAAATTGTTGATGCTTGTTGGGACTCATACTGAGAAGAGATTACAGTTTATCTCCTGGCTTTTGGCTGGAAAATGCAATTTGCACTGCTCAGGTTAGGCAGAATCTGAACTTTTTCATCCCTTTTAATTTTTTTTTCCTCTCCCAAGGAAAAACAAACCAGAGCTAGAAGTAGCCTGAAGCCAATAGCAGAATTATCCCTTGACAATCTCTCTCTTATGGGGGACACAAAAACATGACCTTCAGGAAAACAAGAAATGGAGCTGCTGGAAGGTGTCCAGAGAAGGGCCACAGGCATGACCAGGGGCTGGAGCTGCTCTGCTCTGAGGACAGGCTGAGGGAGTTGGGGGTGTTCAGTCTGCAGAAGAGAAGGCTCCAAGAAGACCTAATATTGGCCTTCCAGGATCTGAAAGGGGCTCCAAGAAAGCTGGGGAGGGACTTTTGAGGGTGTCAGGGAGTGATAGGACTGGGAGAGATAGATGCAAGCTAGAGGAGGGAAGATTTAGATTAGGTATTAGGAAGAAGTTGTTGCCCATGAGGGTGGTGAGAGCCTGGCACAGGTTGCCCAGGGAGGTGGTGGAAGCCTCATGCCTGGAGGATTTTGCAGCCAGGCTGGCTGTGGCTGTGAGCAACCTGATCTCATTTAGTTTAATTTAGAATTAAATAGAATTAACCAGGTTGGAAAATACCAACCTATAACCCAACACCTTCTAATCAACTAAACCATGGCACCAAGCATGCCATCCATGCTCTTCCCAAACACTTCCAGGCATGGTGACTCCACCACCTCCCTTGGCAGCACATTCCAATGGCCCAATCTCTCTTTATGGGAAAGACTTTATCCTCACCTCCAGCCTAAACATCCCCTGGTGCAGCTTGAGACTGTGTCCTCTTGTTCTGGTGCTCCAGACCCCTCCCCAGCTTTGTTGCCCTTCTCTGGACATGTTCCAGCAATTCAGCATCTTCTCTTCTCCAGACTGAACAGCCCCAACTCCCTCAGTCTGTCCTCACAGCAGAGCAGCTCCAGCCCTCTGCTCATCCTTGTGGCCCTTCTCTGGACACCTTCCAGCATCTCAACATCTTTCCTAAACTGAGGAGCCCAGAGCTGGACACAGGACTCAAGGTGTGGCCTAACCAGTGAGAGCACAGGGGCAGAATGACCTCCCTGCTCCTGCTGGCCACGCTGTTCCTGATGCAGGCCAGGATGCCATTGGGCTTTTGCTTTACTTTAGTTCATTTATTTGAACTGTTCTTATCTTGACCCAAAAGTTCTACTTTTGTTTCCTGATTTTCCCCCCACCCCCTACCCCACAGGGAGCAAGGAAGGAATGAGCAGGCAGCTGCAGGGTGCTTGGTTGCTGGCTGGGGCAAAGCCATGACAGGGACTTAGAAACTGGGGGGTTTGCCATCCCTAAGCTTAAGGAATATAGTAAAAGGAGATCATCTTTGTCCTCCATTTAGACAAAGATTTTTGTTTCCTTTAAATGTATGATTCAAATGCTGCACAGAAACCCTTTGGAGCAAGAATAGCAGAAGTTACTCACTGAAGCCAGCTGTTAAATGGCAAACATTGCAAAATTATTCAAGAAATGGCCTTCTTGCATGACAAATGTTAGGTCTAAATGTTCCCAGCAGGTCCCTATGCCCCGGAGCCATGAAGCTGGCAGCACCTTGGATAGTTCCCAAACCTTCCTGGCTGAAAAGGTTTTACGGGGCTTATGTTCCTCAAGTGTGAGGAGTAAATAAGCCATTGCAAAATGGTTGCAGACAAGCTTGTGAAGGCATCACAGAGTTGTCAGGGTTGGATGATCCAGTTCCAATCCCCCTGCCATGGGCAGGGACACCTCACACTACAGCAGGCTGCTCACAGCCCCATCCAGCCTGGCTGCAAACACCTCCAGCCAGCAGGAGGAGGCTGCCACCGCCTCCCTGGGCATCCTGTGCCAGGCTCTCACCACCCTCATGGGGAACAACTTCTTCCTAACATCCAATCTGAATCTACCCACTTCTAGTTTTGTTCCATTCCCCCCAGTTCTATCACTTCCTGACACCCTCAAGAGTCCCTCTCCAGCTTTCTTGGAGCCCCCTTCAGATCCTGGAAGGCCACAAGAAGGTCTGCTTGCTTAGTTCAGGTCAGCTGTCCTGGTTATGCTCTCTCCCAGATTCTTCTGCACCTGCCCACTGGCAACACATGGAAAGTTGCAAAGTCTTTGATTTCCTGGCAAAATCTAAATGCATCTATATATTATCAGCATTCTTCTCACAGCAGTTGCCAGGCTGAACCCAAAACACAGCACTGTCCTTCCTCTTAAAGGGACAATTAGCTCTGTCTCAGCCCAAAGCAGGACACTTACTCTGTTTTCTAAACTCTCCTGGTTTGGAAGCTGTCACATGTGGCTCTCCAGAGACCTTCCTGTTTCAAAGAGGAAAATTAGTCCATCACAAATCTAGCTCAGAAATGTACTTCTCCATTAAATCAGTTCCCTTCTTCCAGCTCTTCTCTGCTCCTGCTCTTAACCAGGCAATTTACTTCAGACATATTGTCAAGCTGATCGAAGAAGACAAAGATTATTTTCCAAAGCCTTGCATCATTTGAGCTCTCTTTAAGTCAGATCAACTTCAGTTTCTCCTCCTGACTGTTACCTTCCTTTTGAAGATGAATTTGGAGCAGGATGAGTTTTGCACTTCTCTTCTTAATCTGTTTGCCTGCCAGTGATCGTCTGCTGTCTTACACTGCTCATTTGCTGGGGCAGTGGAGATTGCACTCCAGAGAGATGAGAGCTGTGGTTTTCTTCCCTCTCTGCTGGGATTGGTTTTATTTCTCTCAGGCAAAAAAATTTCCTCTCAGAAGCAGGAGATGTACCACTCATTAAAATCTCATTTGCTGCTCCCTATTTTTCTTACCAGTTTACTTCAGCTGGCTGCAAGTAAAAATGTTGTGAGGTGTTTGTAATCCCTACTCCCAAAATGTTTTGGGCTGGGGACTGCATTTATGCAAAGCAGCCTGCTTTACAGAATCACAGAATTATTGAGGCTGGAAAAAACCTCTGAGCTCCCCAAGCCCAGCCTATGACCTCACACCACCACAGCAGCTAAGCCATGGCCACCAAGGGCCACATCCAAGTTTTTCTTGAAGCCCTCCAGCCATGGTGACTCCACCACCTCCCCGGGCAGCCCACCCCAGTGCCTGATCAGCCTTGCTGTGAGGAATTGCTTCCTAAAGTCCAACCTAAACCTCCCCTGGGGCAGCTTCAGGCCATGCCCTCCTGACCTGTCACAAGTTGCCTGGGAGAAGAGCCTGACCCCAACCTGACTACAGCTTCCTTTTAGGTAGGTAGTTCTTGAGGTAAGAGATGAAAAGCCTCATTACACCACACAGCAAAATGGTGTGCAGGTCTTTATCTGGGTGTCTCCAGCCCAGAGCGCCATATTGAAGCCTACTCACAAGGGCATGAGTTCAGGCACTGTAGGAATTCACCCTCACAACACAGACATAGAATCAATAAGGTTGGAAAAGACCTCAGAGATCATCAAGTCCAACCTGTCCCCAACAC
>CM037640.1:56442075-56469431 GCA_015227895.2 Colaptes auratus | reverse complement strand
AGCACATTACTGGCCTTGCAGAGTCCAGTGAGGCAGAAAATCATTTCACAGTGGTCATTATTTTTAGAAGTCACTACTTACTGACAGGTGTTACCCTGCAGCACCTGAAATATGTGGAACCAGAAGATGTGGCTGAATGTTAGATTTTTTCAGTGGAAATCTCTTAACTGAAGGTTTTTAAGGCCTGGCTGAGTGTAGCTGTGAGCAACCTGCTGCAGTGTGAGGTGTCCCTGCCCATGGCAGGGCTTTGGCACTGGGTGATCCTTGAGGTCCCTTCCAACCCTGACAATTCTGTGATTCTAATGATCTCATTAGTTTACCAAAGTGCTTTCTTTTGTGGCCTTTTCCTAGTGACCCTTTGATAAAGGTTTTAGCACAAAATTGTTGCTCTCAGGATACAGGAACAGCAGTCAAAAGCAAAATCACCACAGATGGGCTATTTATGTGAAGAACAATCAAGCCAGTAGCAACGTTGGGCATTTTGATGTCAAATACCCATAACAAAGAAGAAGGCAAATCACAGCCTGGGCTGCATCAAAAGATGCCCTGCCAGCAGAGCCAGAGAGGTGATTCTGCCACTTGGCTCTGCTCTGCTGAGACCTCATCTGGTGTGTATACAGGTCTGGAGCCCTCAATATAGGAAGGACATGGAGCTGATGGAGAGGGTCCAGAGGAGGGCCATGAAAATGCTCAGGGGGTTGGAGCAGCTCTGCCATGAGGACAGGCTGAGGGAGCTGGGGGTGTTCAGCCTGGAGAAGAGAAGGCTCCAGGGAGACCTAATAGCAGCCTGGGTTGGCCTTGATGATTTTCAGAGGTCCCTTCCAACCCCTAACATCCTGTGTTCTCTGATCCTGTGCTTGGGATCTGTGGCTGTATATGGGGGGCTCAGGAGCAGTGCTGGTGCTGGTGCAGTGGTAATGATCTATGACTGACTGGGCAGTGGGCTGCATGGAGGGTTCTGTGCCTCTGATAAGATTCATACAAGCACTTCCAGCAGGGGAACTCAGAGCTGTCAATCTATAGCCTTGTTTGTTTGACTGGTTGTGGAACATATTGCTTTGAATCGCACTGCTAAGCACACTTGTTCTGTTCTGCTGGTACTCCCTGTGACTCCCTCAGGTAGCCAGAGTCTAAGTCTTCCCAGCAAGAGAGACTGGCCATTGGAATGGGCTGCCCAGGGAGGTGGTGGAGTCACCATCCCTGGAGGTGTTCAAAAAGAGCCTGGCTGAGGCACTTGGTGCCATGGTTTAGTTGATTAGATGGTGTTGGGTGAGAGGTTGGACTCAATGATCTCAGAGGTCTTTCCCATCCTGGCTAATTCTGTACTCTCTGTTCTGTAGGGCTTGTGGGCAGCTTCCCCTGGAAGGAGGGAAGGCTTTGCAACTTTCTTGAGCAGGAGTATTCAGAAAGTCTCCCCCTGAACAGGGGAGATACAAAAGTATGTGCCTCAAAACAAAAGCTCTTTGATACAGATTTGCTTCTAAGAAAGCTTGAAAAGGGCAACTGTAGCAAAATGCTTTTGTTGTGAGGCACATTTCCTTTCCTTGTTGCTTGGGTGGCTGCTGTGAAAGGCTTGGCTGTGTCTCTTTCTGTTTGCAGATGCACATATCTCTCTCTAACATGGCCCAGCTCTTGCAGCTCAATTTCTGAGCAGCTGCTGACAAGCTTGTTTCTGGGGTTGCTATCTCCTCTTTCAGGTGAAAACCACAGCTCCTGGCTAATCCTGCATGAAGGAGAGGTGTCCAGGGCTACTCTCTCACTCTCTGAGGTAATGAGGCCAAGGTTTGGGAAAAAATTGAAAGAAAATAGTGCAGACCATGACCAAAAAAACCCCAAAACCCACAAACAAGCAAAAGAAAACAAAAACCTGAACCAACCCAACCAAACAAAGCCCCAACAAACACTTCCAATTAAATAAACACATCCAGGCTTTGCCAGCTGATCCATTCAGCATTTGGATGGTGCTGCTGTTAGGGAAGGCAAAGTGCTCTTTGTGCAGCCCTCAGTAAAAGAATGGGAATGAAAACCCAAAGCAGTGCAAAGCAAATGCTCAGGAAAATGTGAAGTGCATTCATCTGTTTAGGGAATTTATCATCCAGCCCAACCCAGTGCAACCCAAATCCCTCACATAAGTGAGGCTATGCTCTGCAGAAGGTAGTTCTGCACTCCCTCTGGACCAGTGTTTCCACCCTGAGTAAAGGCAATGGGAGAAGCACAGAGTCACAGAATGGCCTGGGCTGGAAGGGACCTCCAAAGGTCATCTAAGTCCACCCCCCTCTGCAGTCAGCAGGGACATCCCCAACTAGATCAGGCTGCCCAGGGCCCACTTGAGCCTCACCATCAATGTCTTCAGGGAAGGGGCTTCAACACCTCCCCAGGCAACCTGTGTGAGAGTGGTGCTGTAGAGAAGAGGAGACTCAGGGGTGACCTTATTGCTCTCTACAACTACCTGAAGGGAGGTTGTAGCCAGGCGGAGGTTGGTCTCTTCTCCCAGGCAGCCAGCACCAGAACAAGAGGACACAGTCTCAGGCTGCGCCAGGGCAGGTTTAGACTGGATCTTAGGAAGAAGTTCTATACCGAGAGAGAGATTGCCCACTGGAATCGGCTGCCCAGGGAGGTGGTGGAGTCACCTTCATTGGAGGTGCTCAAGAAGAGGCTTGATGGGGTGCTTGGTGCCATGGTTTAGTTGTTTAGTTGTTTAGGTGGGTTGTATTGTACTGTATTGTACTGTATTGTATTGTATTGTATTGTATTGTATTTTAGGTGGGTTGGATTGGTTGATGGGTTGGACGTGATGATCTTGAAGGTCTCTTCCAACCTGGTGGTGCATTGTATTATATTGTATTGAATACAGAATACAGAATTAACCAGGTTGGAAAAGACCTTAGAGATCATCCAGTCCAACCTATCACCCAGCACCATCTGATCAACTCAACCATGGCACCAAGTGCCTCAGCCAGGCTCTTTTTAAACACCTCCAGGGATGGTGACTCCACCACCTCCCTGGGCAGCACATCCCAATGGCCAATCTCTCTCTCTTGTTCTGGTGCTGGTTGCCTGGGAGAAGAGAGAGTACTTGCTGTCAACCTGCTGATCTATTAGACACATTAAAGTTTTTCTTCCAATGTTACAGAGATTTGTTACTAAGGCATCTAACTTGCATTTGCAAGGGAATACAATGAGTTCATTCCTCACCAGATTACACTATGGGTGTATTCTTTCCACACTTCTGGTGAGCACTGAGACTATATCCATGTGATGAACCCTTTCACAGTATCACAGTACATTGGAAGTTGGAAGGGACCTCCAGAGATCATCCAGTCCAAGTCCCCTGCCAGAGCAGCAGCACCCAGGGCAGTCTGCACAGGAATGCATCCAGGTGGGGTTGGAAAGGCTCCAGAGAAGGAGGCTCCACAACCTCTCTGGGCAGCCTGCTCCAGGGCTCTGGCACCCTCACTGCAATGAAGTTTCTCCTCATGTTGAGCTGAAGCCTTCTCTGCTCAAGTTTGTCTCCATTGCTCCTTGGCTTCTTGCTGTGCAGCACCCAAAAGAGCTTGGCCCCCTCCCCTTGACCCCCAGCCCTCAGCTCTTGACAGACATTGATCAGATCCCTCTCAGCCTTCTCTTCTGCAGACTAAACAGCCCCAGGGCTCTCAGTCTCTCTTCCCAGGGGAGATGCTCAAGTCCCCTAAGCATCCTCCTGGCTCTCCCTTGGACTGTCTCCAGCAGGTCTCTGTCTCTCTTGAACTGGGGAGCCCGAAACTGGACACAGGATTTCAGCTGTGCTCTCAGCACCAATATTTCCCAGCTAGAACACAGAGCTTCCTGGCCAGCAGACTGACAAAAATGTGTATTGCTTCTGCACTGGCTGCCAGCTGGCTGGCAGGTCCAAGAACATATGTATGTTCTCTGAAGAGCCACTAATTACCAATTATGATGGCTTCTCCATCAGCAGCCAACAGTGCTCCATGAGGAGCAGGGAAATTCGCCACGCCGGAGATGAGAGCATCGAAGAGCCAGGAGCTGGAGATGGGAAATGGAGAGGACCGCAGGGCAGGCTGGGGTATTGCAGGGTGAATGAGACATGACAGGGGAAGGTACAGCAATGCTCCTGGAAGATGTGAAAAAAGGGATTGGATCAACTGTGAGGAGCACCTTCATTGACAGAGAGGTGTGACGGTGAGGGCTGCTCTGGAGATGGGAGCGTTCAAAGTGCAGTGGTGGTGGCAAGGAATGAGAAGTACAGAGGCAGAAAAACACTAAGGGCAAAGAGCACTGTGGCAGGAAACATGGGGAACTGAGGGCATTTCCACAGGCAGAGGGAGGGTAGTACCAAGGTGAGATGAGCTTCAACAAGGCCAAGTGCCAGGTCCTGCACTTGGGGCACAACAACCCCAAGCAACACCACAGGCTTGGGGCAGTGTGGCTGGAAAGCTGTCTGGCAGATAGGGACCTGATGGCTCTAAGGGACAAGCAGCTGAAGAGGAGCCAGCAGTGTGCCCAGGGGCCCAAGAAAGCCAAAGGCCCCCTGGCTGGGATCAGCAATGCTGTGTCCAGCAGCAGCAGGGAGGGGATTGTCCCCTGGCACTCAGCTCTGGGGAGGCCACACCTGGAGGATTGTGTCCAGTTTTGGACAGCTCAATGCAAGAGAGCTGTGGAGGTGCTGGAGCCTGTGCAGAGGAGGGCAAGGAAGCTGGGAAGGGCCTGGAGAACAAATCTGATGAAGAGAGACTGAAGGAGCTGGGGATGGTTAGTTTGGAAAAGAAGAGGCTGAGGGGAGACCTCATTGCTGTCTACAACTACCTGAAAGGAGGTTGTGGAGAGGCTGCTGCTGGTCTCTTCTCACAGGTAGTGACAGAACAAGAGGGAATGGCCTCAGGCTGCTCCTGGGTAGGTTTAGAGTGGACCTTGGGAAACATTTTTTGATGGCAAGAGTGGTCAGGGCTTGGAATGTGCTGCCCAAGGAGGTGGTTGAGTCCCCAAGCCTGGCTGTGTTTGAAGGTGGTTTGGCTGTGGTGCTTGGGGCTGTGGTTTAGGGGTGACCCTTGTAGAGCAGGGTTCTGGGTTGACTGTTTGATCCTGGGGTCTTTTCCCACCTGAATGTTCCTGTGATTCTGTGATTCCTGTGCATTAGTCTACATTCCCTTGCATCCATCTTCATTTGGAACCCAAACCTCTCTGTGAGCCAGATACCACTTTAGCAGTAAAATGTAAACACTGGTCTCAGTTCAAAGTTAGCCACATTGCTGGTTCCAGTGATATTCTTTATGTCTCCAAACTATCCAAAGGTCTTTCCAAAGAGCTCCTGTTTGTTTCTGCTCACAGCATTGGCTGCTTTCCCAAAGCAAGGAAAGAAATGCCTAATTAATTGCACTTGCTGCCTGTCCCCTGGAAAAGGAAATGGATAGAGGAGAAGTTGTGTTGACCTGGACTGAACATCATCTCTGTTAGCTGAGCAAGAGGGACTGGCTGTGTTTAACCAATCTTCAGTTCTTAAAATGAGTGACAAGCACCTCTGAGCAGCTGTTATGCTGCTGCCCTGCAGCAACAGGGGTTTAAGCAAGGACCTCACATTAGACTCCACAGAAGGAAGAGACCTCAAGGATCAGCCAGTTCCAACCCCCTGCCATGGGCAGGGACACCTCACACTATGTCATGTTTCTCTCAGTCACATCCAACATGTCCTTAAAAACCTCCAGGGATGAGGCTTCCACCACCTCCCTGGGCAACCTGTGCCAGTCTCTCACCACCCTCATGGGGAAGAATCCAGGCATAAGGTTAGACTCAATCCTCCATGGGGAAGGTGGGGGGGAATGAAAATCTGGCCTAAAGTCAGTCTCCAAACCTCTCACAAATAGGAAGGAGTTCACCAAAACTTGCATTCAAAGCTAATTACATAAGGAACATAGAAGATTTCAGCTCAATGTGTGGAGAAACTTCTTTACAGTGAGGGTCCCAGAGCCCTGGAGCAGGCTGCCCAGAGAGGTTGTGGAGTCTCCTTCTCTGGAGCCTTTCAAGCCCCATCTGGATGTGTTCCTGTGTGAGCTGTGCTGGATTCTATGCTCCTGCTCTGGCAAGGGGGTTGGACTCGATGATCTTCAGGGATCCCTTCCAGCCCCTAATCAATCCTGAGATCCTGTGATCTTCTCAAGAACAGATGAGAGGGCATCTTCTTATTCCTTATCAGTATCTACAGGCTCAACAGGATGTAGCTGGGCTCTTTTCAGTGGTGCCCAGTGACATCCAAGCCCTCTCTGGAGATATTCCAAACCCACCTGGATGCACTCCTGTGTGGACTCCCCTGGGTGATGCTGCTTTGGCAGGGGGAGGTTGAACCTGATGATCTCTGGAGGTCCCTTCCAACCTCTCATGTACTGTGATACCACCAACAATCTCAAAAAGAAGGATTAAAAACTTTGCTTCTGTTGTATATCAACACACAAATGCCAGCAGAAAAATCCCTGATTAAACTTCAAACTCAGTCAAATCTGGCCAGACATTCAAATTTGGTGTTCAAATCTATCCTTAAGACAGCTGCCAAAAGGCAGGATAAGCTAAGCAAGGCAGTTACATATTTCACAGCTGAAATCTGGATTTGATACAGGCTGCATAATTTTCCCACCTTTCCCACCTTCTCTTTTCCTTCTCACTTTCCCTCTGATGATGCTTTTGTCTTAGAGAAAGCTGCTGAGCTTTCTGTAATGCAGATTGGTTTATTTAATCCCCAAGCTAAAGTAAGATTTTTGTCACTTCAGGTAGCACAACATTTTAGAGTCATAGACTCACAGAACTGTCAGGGTTGGAAGGGGCCTCAAGGATCAGCCAGTTCCAAGCCCCCTGCCATGGGCAGGGACACCTCACACTGCAGCAGGTTGCTCAAAGCCACAGCCAGCTTAGCCTTAAGAACCTCCAGGCAAGAAGCTTCTACCACCTCCCTGGGCAACCTGTGCCAGTCTCTCACCACCCTCATGGGGAAGAACTTCTTCCTCACATCCAATCTGAATCTATTCCATATCATGGTAGGATTCAAACAAACTTTGAGACCCTTTATGCCTTTGTTACAACTCCATCTTCACAGAACTGTCAGGGTTGGATGGGACCTCAAGGATCAGCCAGTTCCAAGCCCTCTGCCACGGGCAGGGACACCTCACACTACAGCAGGTAGCTCACAGCCCCATCCAGCCTGGCCTTCAAAGCCTCCAGGGATGAGGCTTCCACCACCTCCCTGGGCAACCTGTGCCAGGAGGTTTTCCCCTGATCATATCAAGTAAAACTTTGTTGCCTTTACAGAAAACCAACCCACACTGATTCACTTAACAGAGAGAAGATGAAGACCCCTTTGAATCAGGCACAACTAATCCAGAGCTTTCCTGGGCAGTGCACCTCCAGGATTAAAGTATTCATTAAAGGTGGGACAGAAGGAACCAAAAAAAAACCAAAAGAAAGAGGTGGTTTAGCACTCAGATTACCGAAAGGGAACTCCACAATTTCAAGCCCAGAGAGTTTAGTTACCACCTTGAAAGTCACAGAATCCCAGAAACATTTAGGTGGGAAAAGACCCTCAGGATCACCAAGTCCAACCCACAACCCTGCTCTCCAAGGGTCACCCCTAAACCACAGCCCCAAGCACCACAGCCAAACCACCTGGAAACACAGCCAGGCTTGGGGACTCAGCCACCTCTCTGCACAGCACATTCCAAGCCCTGACCACTCTTGACATCAAAAAATGTTTCCTACTGTCCAGTCTAAACCTACCCAGGGGCAGCTTGAGGCCATTCCCTCTTGTTCTATCACTAATTACCTCTGAGCTGAGACCAGCAGCAGCCTCTCCACAACCTCCTTTCAGGTAGCTGTAGAGAGCAATGAGGTCTCTCCTCAGCCTCCTCTGTTTCAAACTAAAATGTGACATTGCATCTAGTTAAAAATGTTTGGATGTTTATTAACAGCCTGTGCAGACTTCTTTGACATGCACTCAGATTATAAAGCCTCAGAGAGCAGGCATTGCTCTGACACAGCCAGCCCTTCATGCTTGCAGTCTGGAATGCCATGGTGATAAGCAGTGATCAGGTTATATTTCTCCAGTGCCCTCTGCTGGGAATGAAATCGTCACATCTTTCCCACAGACAGCTTACTAATGCTCTACTGATGCTGTATAAGGTGTGCACCTCTCTCTACTGGAGCTGCTCTGCTATGAGGACAGAGTTGAAGGAGTTGTGGTTGTTCAGTCTGGAGAAGAGAAGGCTCCGAGGAGACCTAAATGTGGCCTTCCAGGATCTGAAGGGGGCTACAAGAAAGCTGGGGAGGGACTTCTGAGGGTGTCAGGGAGTGATAGGACTGGGGGGAATGGATCAAAGCTAGAAGTGGGTAGGTTCAGATTGGATGTTAGGAAGAAGTTCTTCCCCATGAAGGTGGTGAGAGCCTGGCACAGGCTGCCCAGGGAGGGGGTGAAAGCCTCATCCCTGGAGGTGTTTGCAGCCAGGCTGGATGTGGCTGTGAGCATCCTGCTGCAGTGTGAGGTGTCCCTGCCCATGGCAGGGGGGTTGGAAGTGGATGATCCTTGAGGTGTCTTCCAATTTTAACAATTCTATGATTCTACTTAATGCTTTATAGAAAGCTTAGAGGTTTGCTTTACCATGAGTGAAAATAATCACAATCCAGGAAAGGCCTTGACATCATTGAAGTTTTTCTAGACACAGTAGTGAGGGAGATGGTTAAGCACCAGATTTGGCAGAGTAACAGAATGGCTGGAATCAAGGATCATATTGGTCATTCCCAGCTGAACTCTAACATCTTCTAGGACATTTTAGAACGTTCTAGATAGGAATTTCAAATCACTTTTTTCCCACTTTGTTTGTGTGGAGGTTTTGGTTTTATTTTATTTTGTTTTGTTTTGTTTTGTTTTTGTTTCCCCCTTTCCTTTCTCTCCTTTCTTCTTTTTCTCCTTTTCTCACAGAATCACAGAATGGTCTGGGTCGGAAAGCATCTCCAAATGTCATCCACTTCAACCCCCTCTGCAGTCATCAGGGACATCCTCACCTAGACCAGGCTGCCCAGAGCCCTGTCAAGCCTCACCTTTCTCCTTTTCCTTTTCTTCTTTTTCCCCTACCTTTTCCCCTGCTGTCCTTCTCCTTCTCTTTTTCCCTTTCCCTTTTTCCTTTTTCTCTTCTTTTTCCCTTACCTTTTCTCCTGATCTCCTTTTTCTTCTCCTTCTCCTTCTCTTCATTTTCCTTTTCGTTTTGTTTTTCCCTTTCCCTTTTTCTCTTCTTTTTTCCTTTTTTCTCCTCCTCTCCTCCTCCTCTCCTCCTCCTTTTTCTCCATGTCCTTCTCCTTTTGTTTTTTTCCCTTTCCCTTTTCTGTTTTTATCTTCTTTTTCCCTTACCTTTTCTCCTGCTCTCCTTCTCCTTCTCCTTCTCCTTCTCCTTCTCCTTCTCCTTCTCCTTCTCCTTCTCCTTCTCCTTCTCCTTCTCCTTCTGGTTTTTTCCCTTTACCTTTTCTCTTCTTCTCTTCTTTTTCCCTTACCTTTTCTCCTGCTCTCCATTTCCTTCTCCTTCTCCTTCTCCTTTTGTTTTTTTCCCTTTCCCTTTTCTCTTTTTCTCTTCTTTTTTTTTCCCTTACCTTTTCTCCTGCTCTCCATTTCCTTCTCCTTCTCCTTCTCCTTCTCCTTCTCCTTCTCCTTCTCCTTCTCCTTTGTTTTTTTTCTCTTTCTCTTTTCTCTTTTTCTCTTCTTTTCCCCTTACCTTTTCTCCTGCTCTCATTTCCTATTCTCCTTTCCCCTTTCCCTCTCCTTCTCCTTCTCTCCTTGTCCTTTTCCTTTTCCTTTGCAGTACAAACAGTGCACACTCCTTCGCTTCTACAGGGAGATTACTTTAACAGGTTGGTTCTGTAATCAGTCTTATTTTAATTATTGAAAGCAAAAGGAAAATAAATCACTGGTGCCAATGAGATAATAATAATGATGATGATAAGGGCAAGTAGTTAATGACAGATCATTAAACACTATCTCCTGAGAAAATAATAGAACAATTTGCTTTTCAGTGTAAAAGAAGTAATAAAAAATATGGGAGGGTAGGGTTTGAAGCTGTCACAGGATCACAGAATTAACCAGGTTGGAAAAGGACTTTGAGATCACCCAGTCCAGCCTATCACCCAACACCATCTAATCAACTAAACCATGGCACCAAGCACCCCATCCAGTCTCTTCCTAAGCAAAGCACCTCCAGTGATGGTGACTCCACCACCTCTTGTCAGATACACCATCTAATCAACTCAACCATGGCACCAAGTGCCTTATCCAGCTCTTTTTAAACACTTCCAGTGATGGTGACTGCACCACCTCCCTGGGCAGCACATCCCAATGGCCAATCTCTCCTTCTGGGGAGAATTTCTTCCTCACATCCAGCCTAAACTGCAAAATTGTTTTAGAATCACAGAATTGTCAGGGTTGGAAGGGTCCTCAAGGATCAGCCAGTTCCAACCCCCCTGCCATGGGCAGGGACACCTCACACTACAGCAGGTTGCCCACAGCCCCATCCAGCCTGGCCCACAAAACCTCCAGGCACCACCTCCCTGGGCAACCTGTGCCAGGCTCTCACCACCCTCACAGGGAAGAACTTCTTCCTAACATCTAATCTGATTCTACCCATTTCTGTGTGTTTTTTTTTCCCCCATTTCTAGATTTTTTTTTCCAGTCCTACCATTCCCTGACACCATAAAAGTTCCTCACCTGCCCCTTTTTCCCCTCAAACCCAGAGCACCTGGGCTCTGCTGGAGTCTCCTCCCACCCCAGGTGTGGCCACTTGGCCCTCCCCACCCACACCCCTATTTAATCCCCGCCAGGAAGGGCAGGAGCCCTAAGCTGAGCCCATCTGGGCTGAGGATCCTCCTCTCCATCCTGGTGAGTGCCCCTGCTGCACCCTGGGTGCTGGTGGTGGTGACAACAAAGGCCGGGGGGCCTGGTGGCCCCCCGGTTAGGTAGGAACATTGCTGCTCATCCCTCCAGTGTCACAGAATTGTTAGTCTTCTGAAGCTTCACTTTCTTCTTCCTCAAGCCACCACACATCAGCCTGTTTCTGTCACATGGGAAAATTGGAATGGAAGTTCCCTTCTGTGGCAGTGTCATCTTCACAGAACTGTCAGGGCTGGAAAGGACCTCAAGGATCAGCCAGTTCCAACCCCCCTGCCATGGCCAGGGACACCTCACACTTGTGGTGGGTTAACACCCTTTTCTGAGAACAAAAGAACAAAGCAGGGTGAAGGGCTTGCAGGTACTTTTCACTCCCTGCAGGGCATTTTTCGCCTGGGAAGCTGAGTCTGTTCCACTCCCCCCTTCCTGCCCAGCTAGGGTATAAAAAAGCAGGACATCGTAGCTGTTGGCCTGGGCTTTTCTGGGTTCTGCCTCTGCTGGATGAGAGCTACTGCAGCTGCCCTCCTGCTCCTCTGCCACGTGGTCGGATCTGCTGCCTCCACACTTCCTCAGAGAAAGGCTGGCTTTGTATTATTCTCTTGGTTTTTTGTCCCACTCCCATCCATCCTTGTTCCTTGCCCTTGTGAACCTTTTTTCCTGTTACTGTTATATATATACATATATATTGCTTAAAGACAACTCTTTGCCTCTCTACTTCCAAGCCGACTCCAAATTATTGTTTGGTGGATTTCCTCTTTCCTTTTCTCCCCTCTCTGTTGGGAGGGAAGAGGGGGGGGAAGTGGGGGAGAGATTCTCAGCCTTGCCCCCCACCTGAGCTCTCAACTCCCAGTTAAGGCTCAAACCACCACAACACTACTGCAGGTTGCTCACAGCCACATCCAGCCTGGCCACAAAAACCTCCAGGGTTGAAGCTTCCACCACCTCCCTGAGCAACTTGTTCCAGTGCCTCTCCACCCTCATGGGCAAGAACTTCTTCCTTGCATCTGTGGTGGGTTGAACATCAACCGCTCACAGCATCCAATCGGAATCTACCCATTTCTAGTTTTGATCCATTCCCCCCACTCCCTGACACCCTCAAAAGTCCCTCCCCAGCTTTCTTGGAGCCCCCTTCAGATGCTGGAAGGCCACAAGGTGGTCTCCAGACTGCACAACCCCAACTCCATCAGTCTGTCCTCATAGCAGAGCAGTTCCAGCCCTCTGCTCATCCTCGTGGCCCTTCTCTGGACACCTTTCAGTGCCTCCATTTCCTTCCTGTAACAGAGGCTCCAGAACTGGACACCGTGCTCTAGGTGGGGTCTCACCAGAGTGGAGCAGAGGGGGAGAATCCCCTCCCTCGACCTGCTGGCTCTGCTTCTCTCGATGCAGCCCTTGCAAACGCAGCTCTGAGTCAAGGAGCATGACCCACCTCAGGCCATTAGCACCTCTGGGCTTTTTGACAGCCAGGATTGTTCTGCCAGCTCCACATGGTAGCTGGATGCTGTTAGTCACTACAAAATGCTCCTCACAACGTTTCTGGACTGTTTCATTAGTGATAATAGATTATTTTCCCCAAACAGGCAAAGCAGAAGTGAGCTCCAACATCTCTGAAATGATTACAAAGGTAATTATATTAGTTCCACTCGTGCCAAATAGCATTCACAGGCTTTGTGTGTGTGTGTGTGTGTTCAATGCAGTTATTCATTTCCTTTAATAATTTACAATTTGTCTGTCACCATGGCACCACTTTGCTTTGTACCTAGCAATAATGGCACTGCAGACAGGAAGCCAGCCAGGGAATGAACAATAACACCTAAAAAGCTGAAGAGAATGTGGAATGAAATAAAGCAAACAAGCTCTGCCAGGCCAGGCTGCCAGGGGGGTGAGACTGGATGCTGGAGGCAGGGCTTCCCTTCCTTCAGTGCACCTTTTTGCTGCCTCCAAGCACACTGCATTCAGAGGAGATCCTCTAAGTCTGGAGGGACTGCGGGGGGGTGGAGCAGAACTAGGAATGGGTAGATTCAGATTGGATGTTAGGAAGAAGTTCTTCCCCATGAGGGTGGTGAGAGACTGGCACAGGTTGCCCAGGATGGAAGCCTCATGCCTGGAGGTTTTTAAGTCCAGGCTGGCTGTGGCTGTGAGCAACCTGCTGCAGTGTGAGGTGTCCCTGCCCATGGCAGGGGGTTGGAACTGGCCGATCCTGGAGGTCCCTTCCAACCCTGACAATTCTGTGACTCTATGAACCACACTTTTCTGGTCCACCTCCTGGACACTCTGGGCCTGCTGGAGGGTCTGTAACTTCGTGGTTCCTAAAGGCACCTAGCCCCTGAACCCTCACCTTGTATGAATACAGCCTGCTTTAATCAAAGGAGCCATTTCTGCAGCCATAGATCTCTTTGTTTGTTTGTTTGTCACACCTCCTCTGGTGCAACGTTTAGAAAGCCATTCCCACTCCTCTGCTGATCATTCCCCCAGCTCACTGAAAGGCTGCCTGGCAAGCCATAAAAGGCAATTGCTGTGTTCACAGCCTATTGTGCACCTCCAAGAGAAACTTTTAGCACCTGACGAATGCCTCTCATTGTTTTGTGGCAAATTACAAGGCAGTGGGAAATCAAATGTCAGCCTCCAAAGTATCATTCTCCCGTGTAAAGGTCACATCTTGTCTTCACGGGATAACTGCAATGTCTACTGTGATTTCACTTCCCTAAAGCTTCTCTCTTTGGCTTCTGCAGGTGTTCATAGAGTCATGGAATAGAATCACAGCATAATTGTTAGGGTTGGAAGGGTCCTCGAGGCGGTGTGTTGATCCTTGCCTTCATCTGGGAGCACCTGAATGGGATGGCTGCAAGCTAAAAACCACTCAGGCCTCAGGTAGTGTGGTTTGAATGCTGTGGCCAGGTCAGGTGTAGGTTACTTACTTCCATCACCCAGGCAGCCTGTGGTGAATGATCATCTGCTTGGTCTGTTTAATCTCTGCTTCAGAGAATCACAGAGTTAGGGTTGGTATTGTTTCTCTTCTTGCTAATCCGTTCATTCGTTCACTGCTGCCTTCTTTAAGCACCTTTGTTGCCACTTCTCCTTGTGCCCCATCCACACCATGCAACCACACAGCTCTTCTAGGAGTTACCTTCATTTGGAAGAATTCATAGAATCACAGAATTGTCAGGGTTAGAGGGGACCTCAAGGATCAGCCAGTTCCAACCCCCCTGCCATGGGCAGGGACACCTCACACTGCAGCAGGTTGCTCACAGCCACAGCCAGCCTGGCTGCAAACACCTCCAGGCAGGAGGCTTCCTTCCACCACCTCCCTGGGCAACCTCTGCCAGGCTCTCACCACCCTCCTGGGGAACAACCTCTTCCTAACATCCAACCTCAATCTCCCCATTTCTAGTTTTGCTCCATCCCCCCCAGTCCTATCACTCCCTGACACCCTCAAAAGTCCCTCCCCAGCTTTCTTGGAGCCCCCTTCAGATACTGCAAAGACACAATTAGGTCTCCTCAGAGCCTTCTCTTTTCCAGACTGCACAACCCCAACTCCCTCAGTCTGTCCACACAGCAGAGCAGCTCCAGCCCTCTGATCATCCTCGTGGCCCTTCTTTGGGCCACCTTCCAGCACCTCCAGATCCTTCCTGTACTAGGGGCTCCAGAACTGGACACAGTGCTCCAGGTGGGGTCTCACCAGAGTGGAGTAGATGAGGAGAATCACCTCCCTTGAGCTTCTGACAGTTCCTTCCCAGTGAAACATCACATAAATGCACATAGACAAACAAATGTAGATGGTGGTGCTGGTTTGAGTAGATGAGGCAGCTTCATTGATGTGAAGAAACTGCTTTCTCTTTCTGTCATTTTATTTCATGGAATCACAGAATCCCTTTTCAAGCTGCACCAGGGGAGGTTCAGGCTGGATGTTAGGAAGAAGTTCTTCCCAGACAGAGAGATTGGCCACTGGAATGTGCTGCCCAGGGAGGTGGTGGAGTCACCAGACCTGGAGGTGTTTAAAAAAAGCCTGGCTGAGGCACTTGGTGCCATGGTTTAGTTGATCAGATGGTGTTGGGTGATAGGTTGGGCTTGATGATCTTGGAGGTCTCTTCCAACCTGGCTGATTCTCTGACTCTGCAACCCTTTCCCTGCCCAGCTCTCCAGCCTAAGTCTCACTGAATCATCTCAGGATTGCTGTTGAGGTGAACTCCATGAGCAGGCAAGCAGAGTTTGCATGATCCCCAGGGGACACTTCCTTGGTTTGGTGTTTCTCCAAGAGCTGCTGCAAAGCAAGCCTGGTCCTTCAGCAGATTTTGCATGCCAGGTATGATTTATGAAATGAGACCTCAAACCTAATTTCCCTTTTTATTACTGAATAAAAGTTTTCCAAATGCTTATGAAGATAACCTGGGAAACAAGGAGCAAAGCAATGAATCACTCCCAAGGAAAGGAATCTCTAAGAGAATCCTAAATATGAAGCATTTGTCATTCATGCTCCTTCATTTATCTCCCCAGGCTGAGTTACAGTCTCATCTCTGTGACTGATGCCCCTGAACAAGCTTTTTCTCCACCTCCTGCCTTGCCTTGCCCAGGTTAGTCATGCCTCTTACCCAGAAGAGTTGAGTAGCTGGAACTCTGGAACTCCTTAGAGGAGATGTGACACTTTCTCTCTCTTCTCCCATTACCATTCATACTGCAGGCAGCTCAGGGAGTGAGCACAAATCAATACTCTCAGCTGCTGAAATCAAGCAGACCTTGTGGGTTGTTCTGTGTTGTCTTTCACAATTAAGTCATTTTCCAAATAGCAGTCTCTTAGGCTGCCATTGCAGCCTGGAAAATAAGAGAGAGCAGTTTCTCCAAGTGAGGAGCTGAAAGGCAAAACTCTGTGGTGAGTTGATCCTTGCCTTTGCCTAGGAACACCTGAATGTGATGCCTGCAAGCTAAACCAACACCTTTAGAATCATAGAATCAACCAGGTTGAAAAGACCTCAGAGGTCATCCAGTCCAACCTATCACCCAGCCCTACCCAATCAACCAGACCATGGCACTAAGTGCCTCATCCAGGCTTTGCTTGAAGATCTCCAAGGAGGGTGACTCCACCACCTCCCTGGGCAGCACATCCCAATGGCAAAACAGATTTAGACCTTAGGTAGTGTGGTTTCAATACCATGGCCAGGTCAGGTGTAGGTTACTTACTTCCATCATCCAGGCACCCCATGGTGAAGGATCATCTGCTTGGTCTCATTAATCTCTTCTTCAGAGATTCATAGAATCATAGGGTTGGGAAGGGACCTCCAGGATCAGCCAGTTCCAGCCTCCCCTGCCATGGACAGGGACACCTCACACTACACAAGCCCTATGAGGAGAGGCTGAGGGAGCTGGGGTTGCTTAGCCTGGAGAAGAGGAGACTCAGGGGTGACCTTATTGCTCTCTACAACTACCTGAAGGGAGGTTGTAGACAGGCAGAGGTTGGCCTCTTCTCCCAGGCAGCCAGCACCAGAACAAGAGGACACAGTCTCAGGCTGCACCAGGGGAGGTTTAGACTGGATGTTAGGAGGAAGTTCTACACAGAGAGAGTGATTGCCCATTGGAATGGGCTGCCTGGGGAGGTGGTGGAGTCACCATCATTGGAGGTGTTCAGGAGGAGACTTGCTGGGGTGCTTGGTGCCATGGGTTAGTTGTTTAGGTGGGTTGGATTGGTTGATAGGTTGGATGTGATGATCTTGAAGGTCTCTTCCAACCTGGATTTATTTATTGTACAGCAGGTTGCTCACAGCCACATCCAGCCTGGCTGCAAACACCTCCAGGGATGAGGCTTCCACCACCTCCCTGGGCAACCTGTGCCAGGCTCTCACCACCCTCATGGGGAACAACTTCTTCCTCACATCCAATCTGAATCGCCCCCCTTCTAGTTTTGCTCCATTCAGGCAGGGGTTGGACTGGATGAGCTTTGGAGGTCCCTTCCAGCCCCTAACACTCTGTGATTCTGAGAAGGGAGTCTCAGACACAGCACCATTGTCCAGGCCTTGTCACCATCCTTCTCTCTGGCTGCTCTGTTTGCATCCCTGCCTTGTGGCAGGCAGAGAAAGAGGATTCATTCCGCAGCATATTTATTTGGCCACAAGGCCCAGCCTCACAGACCAGAGATGGATTAAGTGTATTTGCTCTACCCTTCATGCAAATTGCATTCTGAGCAATCTCATTACAAAAATAATTTAAAATTCTGTAGAATTCAAACTTCCTTTTAATTAAAGCTAAGTCAGAGCTATGTCCTGGCTCTCCAAGGGAAAATGGAGAGGGAGCTACTCTGATCTATGCATAGAACCATAGAATTGTCAGGGTTGGAAGGGACCTCAAGGATCAGCCAGTTCCAACCCCACTGCCATGGGCAGGGACACCTCACACTGCAGCAGGTTGCTCACAGCCACAGCCAGCCTGGCTGCAAACACCTCCAGGCAGGAGGCTTCCACCACCTCCCTGGGCAATCTGTGCCAGTCTCTCACCACCCTCATGGGGAACAACTTCTTCCTAACATCCAATCTGAATCTCCCCTTTCTAGTTTTCTTCCTTTCCCCCCCAGTCCTATCACTCCCTGCCACCCTCAAAAGTCCCTCCCCAGCTTTCTTGGAGCCCCCTTCAGATCCTGGAAGGCCACAATTAGGTCTCCTCGGAGCCTTCTCTTCTCCAGACTGAACAACCCCAACTCCCTCTGTGTGTTTCAGACTGACTTAGCATAGTCTCTCATTTTGCAGGAACACACTTTCAAAACTAACTAGAAAGTCTGGGAAAAAAATTAAGAGAAGGAGGTACAGCTTGTGCCAAACCCTGCTCTTGTTGCCCAGCTGAGCCCTCAGTTGGCCTCAGAGGAAAAACAAGGTAGCTTGCTAGGTGGTTGTTTTCCCAGTCACACCAGAGCTTCAGAGAGGCACTTGCTTCGATGGAAGCTCCCAGGGCAGAAAGGACATTTTTATGGACTGGCAACAAAGTTCTTATTATTCATCTGCATGAAGATTCCTTGATTCAGACAATACCTCCATAGAAGCTACTCTTTATGCCAGAGGTGCTGGGAATATTTCCAGCTGCAAAGGATCTGACACAGCCTTCACTTGCCCATGACATGTTCATAGGATCCCAGAAACATTCAGGTTGGGAAAGACCCTCAGGAGCACCAAGTCCAACCCAGAATCCTACTCTACAAGGGTCACTCCTAAACCACAGCCCCAAGCACCACAGCCAAACCACCCTGAAACACAGCCAGGCTTGGGGACTCCACCACCTCCCTGGGCAGCACATTCCAAGCCCTGACCACTCTTACCCTCAAAAAATGTTTCCTAATGTCCAGTCTAAACCTACCCAGTGGCAGCTTGAGGCCATTCCCTCTTCTTCTATCACTAATTCCCTGTGAGAAGAGACCAGCAGCAGCCTCTCCACAACCTCCTTCCAGGCAGTTGTAGACAGCAATGAGATCTCCCCTCAGCCTCCTCTCTTTCACACTAACCATCCCCAGCTCCTTCAGTCTCTCTTCATCAGATTTCTTCTCCAGGCCCTTCCCAGCTTCCTCGCCCTCCTCTGCCCTGGCTCCAGCACCTCCACAGCTCTCTTGGATTGAGCTGCCCAAAATTGGGCACAATCCTCGAGGTGTGGCCTCCCCAGAGCTGAGTGCCAGGGCACAATCCCCTCCCTGCTCCTGCTGGACACAGCATTGCTGATCCCAGCCAGGAGGCCTTTGGCTTTCTTGGCCCCCTGGGCACACTGCTGGCTCCTCTTCAGCTGCTTGTCCATCAGCACCCCCAGGTCCCTTTCTGCCAGGCAGCTTTCCAGCCACACTGCCCCTAGTCTGTGGTGTTGTTTGGGGTTGTTGTGCCCCAAGTGCAGGACCTGGCTCTTGGCCTTGTTGAAGCTCTTCCTGGTAACGTTGGCCATGGATCCAACCTCTCCAAGTCCCTCTGCAGAGCCTCCCTACCCTGGTGCAGATCAACACTGACACCTAACCTGGTCACCTGCAAACTTACTGCTGTCACTCTCTGTCCCTTAGGAAACACATTACTGGCAAAAATGTTGGTATGGACTCTTCCAGCCACCTTTCCCTAGCCACTTCAGTACCTTGAGGCATTCCCTGCATCAACATCTCCTCAAGACAACACATAAGCAGTGCTTCTGTCAGCCAAGATTAAGCAGACGAGCTCAAAACTGCTCCCTGTCAGGACAGGTAAGTGTGGGGGGGAGTTGATAAGGGCACATTTTCTCACTGGTTCAATTACCCAGCTGGAGCTGCCATAGTCAGGACCAAGGTCAGGGATTCCTGTGGGGATTTCCTGCCTGTGCTTTTTGGTGTCTTGTTTTAAACCAATCTGTCAGCAGATATTTGAGAAGGGAAAAAGTTGAAGATGAAATGCTGTAAATGTTGCCCTTTTCAAATGAAAACTGAGTTACCTGCCAAATACAAGTTTTACTTCTTTCTTCTCATAGAAAGTCAGAGTTTGACTGATAATGTAATGATGTTTTATAAAGGATGATTTTGAGGCCAGGCTGGCTGTGGCTCTGAGCAACCTGACATGGTGTGAGGTGTCCCTGCCCGTGGCAGAGAGGTTGGAACTGGATGATCCTTGAGGTCCCTTCCAACCCTAACAAATCTGTGAAGATGGAGTTGCAAAAAAAAGGCATAAAGGGTCTCATAGTTGGCTTGAGTCCTACCATGACATGGAGTAGATTCAGATTGGATGTTACAAAGAAGTTCTGGCCCATGAGGGTGGTGAGACACTGGCACAGGTTGCCCGGGGAGGTGGTGGAGTCCCCATCACTGGAGGTGTTTAAGAAGAGCCTGGCTGAGGCACTTGGTGCCATGGTTGAGTTGATGAGATGGTGTGGGGTGATAGGTTGGACTGGATGATCTTGAAGGTCTTTTCCAACCTGGTTAATTCTGTATTCTAAACACCAAAGTGGAACAGTCTCGTCTCAGTTGTGCCCTGTGATAGGACAAGGGGCAATGGATAGAAACTGCAGCACAGGAGGTTCCACCTCAACATGAGGAGGAACTTCTGCACTGGGAAGGTCCCAGAGCACTGGAACAGGCTGCCCAGAGAGATTGTGGAGTCTCCTTCTCTGGAGTCTTTCCAGCCTTGTCTGGATATGTTTCTGTGTTACCTGTGCAGGATTCTATGGTCCTGCTCTGGCAGGGGGGTTGGACTCAATGTTCTCCCTTCCAATCCCTAACATCCTGTGATAGAATCACAGAATTCTTAGGGTTGGAAGGGACCTCAAAGATCTGCCAGTCCCTACCCCCCTGCCATGGGCAGGGACACCTCACACTACAGCAGGTTGCTCACAGCCACAGCCAGCCTGGCTGCAAACACCTCCAGGCATGAGGCTTCCACCACCTCCCTGGGCCACCTGTGCCAGTGCACCTGATCCTGTGAGCTCTGTGGAAACTCTCCTACCCCTATGAAAACACTAAAACCCCCTCTCAGAATCAACCTGATTGATCACATCAAAATTCCTGAGCAATCTTAAAGCTCTGGCTCTGGGTTGTGCAGTGACTTTTTTGGTTTGTTTTCAAGTGCTGGCTGGTTTCCGAGTCCTATGAGCACAGAATATTAACCACCCAAATTCCCTGTGATGTTCCTTCCTCTTTCAAAAGTAGAGGGCTGAAGTTTATTTATCTTAGAAGAAGAATTGCATTGAAGGTTGGGTTGGGTGCTTTTTTGGGGGGGGGTGGGGGAGTTGTTTTTAATCATATCTGAAATTATTACCTACCACAGCCACTATAAATATCTTTCTGTATGGATTTGTGGGAGAAATTTCAGCTGCATCCTGTACTGCTGGAGCCAGGAGAAAAAAATGACTCTGAAGCCACAGACAGGAGTAACTCTTCGCCAGCAAAGCCAAGCATCCATAATGACTCTGAGAATCCATAAGGTTTGATCTTCTTTCCCTTAGGCCATGCTTGCATCACATTAGTGCTACTGATGACATTCAAGGCAAATACAGTCCTTAATAGCTTATTAATACAGCCTGGTGGTGAGTTGGATTCTCTTTCTCCTGTTCACAGGATCACAGGATGTTAGGGACCAGAAGGGACCTCTGGAGAGCAAGTCCAACCCTCCTGCCAGAGCACGACCACAGAATCCAGCACAGGTCACACAGGAACACATCCAGATGGGGCTTGAAAGTCTCCAGAGAAGGAGACTCCACAACCTCTCTGGGCTGCCTGCTCCAGGGCTCTGGGAGCCTCACAGTCAAGAAGTTCCTCCTTGTGTTCAAGTGGAACCTCCTGTGCTGCAGTTTGTATCCAGTTCAGGCTGGATGTTAGGAAGTTGTACTTCCCAGCAAGAGAGATTGGCCACTGGAATGTGGTGGAGTCACCATCCCTGGAGGTGTTTAGGAAGAGCCTGGATGAGGCACTTGGTGCCATGGTTGAGTTGATTAGATGGTGCTGGGTGAGAGCTTGGACTCGATGATCTCCAAGGTCTATTCCAACCTGGTTAATGCTGTATTCCTGTATCCTCCAAGAGCAAGTGTGGTTCTCCAAGGCTCAGCCCTGGCAGGTACATCAGCAGGATGCAGGCTTTCCTTCACCATTACCATTTTAGCACTGCTTCCAGCTTCTTACCACAGGTGGCTGCCTCTCTGGCTTGGTCCCACTCTTCTTTATTTACTGTGGGTATTGGGGCTGTCAAACAACAGAGTGGCAGTGGATAGCCAGGGAACAGGAGAGAAAATAGCAATAGCATCCTGGTAGCATGAATAAGAGGGGGAAACAGTTCAGCATGTCCTTACCTGTGCTTATAAACAGCAAATCCAGGCCCACAGGTATGCACCTGGGTGGGAGTAGCAGCCAAGCCTGGCAAGTAGTCAGTTTTCTAATTAGGAATTAATTTCTCTCATGTAATCACAGTGAACTGAAGAGGAGCACTTCCATGCAGGTTGCCAGACAGTACAGAGCCTACAGAGACTGTCTTTTTTTATCCTTTCTAAAATAGCCCCTTGCTCTTAAATGATTTGCTAACAGATATATGGCCATAATCAGGGGGCTGGAGCACCTGGGCTATGAGGACAGGCTGAGGGAGCTGGGGATTTTCAGCCTGGAGGAGAGAAGGCTCCAGGGAGACCTAACAGCAACCTTCCAGTACCTGAAGGGGGCTACAAGAAGGCTGCAGAGGGACTGCTTGCAAAGGCCTGCAGTGACAGGATGAGGGGCAATGGTTTAAACAAGAGGAGATTTAGGTTGGATGTTAGGAACCAGTTCTGCACCATGAGGGTGGTGGAACACTGGAGGAGGTCGCCCAGGGAGGTAATTGAGGCCCCATTCATGGAGATACTCAAGGTCAGTCTTGACAAGGCTCTGAGCAACCTGCCCTAGTGGAGGCTGTCCCTGCTGGCTGCAGTGGGGCTGGACTAGATGACCTTTGGAGGTCCCTTCCAACCCAAATCATTCTATGATTCTATGATACAGGGGCAGCTTCAGAGCTGGAGCAGCCTGGTTTCAGCAATGCAGAGCTCTGCACAAGTTCTGCTCACCCTTCAGAGAAGAATCTGGCCAAGGTGGCACATGCACAGCCACTACCTACTTGCTTCAAGTCCCTCAGAGCAAGCTGTGCAAGCTAAGGCCACACCAGGCTGCAGACAGCTGCAACAGCATGGCATTGGGACCACTCAACTGTGAAACACCAGAGGGCATTTGCCTCCCTGTCAACATCAGCAGCCTGGGAACAAAAGCACTGAAGCTGTGAGAAGTTCACCTTCCACCACTTGCTCCATGGAGTTCACAGCAAACATTGGGGGGCAGCTCTGCCACATCCCAGAGAGAATCTTACCAAGCAGTGGTTATCTGTGTCCAGCAGGAGCAGGGAGGGGATTGTCCCCTGGCACTCAGCTCTGGGGAGGCCACACCTTGAGGATTCTGTCCAGTTTGGGTCACCTCAATACAGGAGAGATGTGGAGGTGCTGGAGCCAGGGCAGAGGAGGGCCAGGAAGCTGGGAAGGGCCTGGAGAATAGATCTGATGAAGAGAGACTGAAGGAGCTGGGGATGGTTAGTGTGAAAAAGAGGAGGCTGAAGAGAGACCTCATTGCTGTCTACAACTACCTGAAAGGAGGTTGTGGAGAGGCTGCTGCTGGTCTCTTCTCCCAGGGAATTAGTGACAGGACAAGAGGGAATGGCCTCAAGCTGCCCCTGGGTAGGTTTAGAGTGGCCATTAGGAAACATTTTTTGAGGGTAAGAGTGGTCAGGGCTTGGAATGTGCTGCCCAGGGAGGTGGCGGAGTCCCCAAGCCTGGCTGTGTTTGAAGGTGGTTTGGCTGTGGCGCTTGGGGCTCTGGTTTAGGGGTGACCCCTTGTACAGTAGGATTCAGCGCTGTGCTCCAGACCCCTCCCCAGCCTCGTTGCCCTTCTCTGGACACATTCAAGTGTCTCAATGTCCTTCCTATATTGAGGAGCCCAGAACTGCTGCATTTACCCCACTACAGGGGTGAACACACGACTCTTAGCACACTTCTAATCTGCTGGGCAAAACCAGAGAGGCAACATCCACTGGACAGCTCGCAATGCAGAGCGACAAGTGATGTAAACAGGTCTCTGTGCTGCCGGCGCTAAAGCAGCGGCTGGCAGAGCTTTATCCCTTCCTGGTGAAAGAAGAGTCACAAATGGGAAATAGCTCTTGCTTGAAAAGTTGTTGAAAAAGCTAAATTATCCCTGGGCCTGCATCCAAAATCTCAGGACACAAAATGGCAATGTTGGTGCATAAAATCCATAGAGCAAAACCGTGAGCTCTGTCCAGCCCCAAGCTGGAACAAGCTCTCTGTGAAGCCAGCCAAGCCCAAGTGATTGCTAGCACTTTCAAATAGCTCAGATCTCTTGGCTGCTGCTTCTGGGATCAGTCTTAGGGGTATCTAAACTCCAAACACCAGCTGGGCTGTCACTGCAATGTGCCTGGGTGGCCAAGAAAGCCAATGGCATCCTGGCCTGCATCACGAACAGTGTGGCCAGCAGGAGCAGGGAAGTCATTCTGCCCTGTGCTCAGCACTGCTCAAGCCACACCTGAGTCCTGTGTCCAGTTCTGGGCTCCTTAATTCAAGAAAGGTGTTGAGATGCTGGAAGTGTCCAGAGAAGGGCAACAAAGCTGGGGAGGGGTCTGGAGCACAGCCCTGTGAGGAGAGGCTGAGGGAGCTGGGGTTGCTTGGCCTGGAGAAGAAGAGGCTCAGGGGAGACCTTCTTGCTGTCTGCAACTCCCTGAAGGGAGGTTGTAGCCAGGTGGGGTTTGGTCTCTTCTCCAACCATCACCAGAACAAGAGGACACAGTTTTAAGCTGCACCAGGGGAGGTTTAGGCTGGAGGTGAGGAAGAAATTCTTCCCAGCAAGAGAGATTTGCCATTGGAATGTGCTGCCCAGGGAGGTGGTGGAGTCACTGTCCCTGGAAGCATTTAAAATGAGACTGGATGAGGCACTTGGTGCCACAGTCTAGTTGACAGGATAGGGCTGGGTATAGGTTGGACTTTATGATCTCAAAGGTCTTTTCCATCCTGGTTGATTCTGTGATTCTCTGATTCTGCTAGCCTGGCCACTTTCTGTGTAATGCCAGTAATGCCAAGTGAGTTGCTTGTATGCTTTGGCACTGAGTTGAGTTCTCAGTCACACAAAGACTCTCTGTGTCGTTGTTGTTTACCTCAGGTTTCAGCCCCAAACCCTTTCCCATAGGTCACATTATGTCTCCTCCCATTCTAGTATGCCATGAGACTTGCCAGTAAGCTCTGTTTGTTAAACAATGCTGACTGACATTTCTGAAAGCCTTTCTTAATGGACCAGCCCCCTCACCAGAACCTCAGCAGCTGGAAGCACAAAGCTCAGAGGGATTTGGGAGCAGTGATCAGCCACTCATTCCCTTCTGCAGAAATCCTTGATGCTTTCTCATTCCCAGAATGTCAACAGCCCTTCTGCTGCAACATGAAGCAACACACTGTTTGCTGTTTGTTTACCCCCAATCATGGAAGCACAGAATCATGGATGATAGCATCACAGAATCAGAGGTGATAGAAACATAGAAGTGTAGATCCTAGAATGGAATAGAATAGGAATAGGAAGTAACCATAGAAGTGTAGATCATGGAATAGGAATAGGAATAGGAATTAACCAGGTTGGAAAAGACCTTTGAGATCATCAAGTCCCAACCTATCATCCAACACTATCAATCAACTAGACCATAGCACCAAGCGACCCCATCCAGTCTCTTCCTTAACACCTCCAGTGATCATTGATCATAGAATCATGGATCATAGAATCATAGATCATGGAATTATAGATGATAGAATCATAGATGATCATTGATCATAGAATCAGAGAAGAGAATTAACCAGGTTGGAAAAGACTTCAGAGATCATCAAGTTCAACCTATCACCCAGCACCATCTAATCAACTAAACCATGGCACCAAGTGCCTCATCCAGGCTCTTCCTAAACACCTCCAGGGATGGTGACTCCACCACCTCCCTGGGCAGCACATTCCAATGGCCAATCTCTCTTGCTGGGAAGAACTTCTTCCTAACATCCAGCCTAAACCTCCCCTGGCACAGCTTGAGACTGTGTCCTAGAATCATAAATCATAGAATCACAGATGATAGAATCATAGACTCATAGACCATAGAATCATAGAATGGTTTGGGTTGGAAGGGACCTCCAATGGTCATCCAGTCCAACCCCCTTGCAGTCAGCATAATCCAGGCAGAAGACAAAACTCTGTGCCTAACATAGTAATTAACTGTGCATGTACAGTACATAATGGACCTTACATGAGGACACAGAAAAGGGTAGCAAAGGAGCTGTCCCCTCCAGAGACATTCAAATGATGAGGGAACTGTGGTCCTGACCACACTTTGTCTTTCATTTTCACAGAGGCTTTCAGGTCAGCTCAAGTCCAAAGTTCTGAGGGGTGTGTAAAAGAGAAGGCCCAAGGTTTCTACAAAGGTTTGATACATCAAAGAGGATTTTACACTCCCCATGAAAAATATCACAGAATAGAAGAGGTTGGAAGGGGCATCTAGAGATCATTGAGTCCAAGGCAGGATCACATGGGGTGATTCACAAAGGAACGCATCCAGGTGGGTTTGGAAAGGCTCCAGAGGAGGAGACTGCACCACCTCTCTGGGCAGCCTGCTCAGGTGCTCTGTGACACTAACAGTGAAGAAGCTTTTCCCCATATCAAGGTGGATTTTCTGTGTTCCAGAGTGTGTCTCTTTCCCCTAGGCCCCTTGCCTGGGCACCTTTTTCTTGACACCCTCCTGTTTGTGCTCAGTCAAAAGGTTTGTTAAATCACTGCAAGGTGAGACACCTTTGAGTATGCCCTTTGCAGGGAATCCAAAACCTGGTTTATTCAGGTCAATAGGAAGGTTTTTCTGCTGTCAAATTGTGGCTCAAATTTGGTTCTTCCAAAGGGACAGATGTCAGCACACTTTAGAATAAGAGAAGGCTGTGAGGAGACCTTCTTGTAGCTTCCCAGTATTTGAAGGGGGCTACAAGAAAGCTGGGGAGGGACTTTTGAGGTAAGAATCACATCCTGGTAAAGTCACATCCTGGGCTGCAGCAAGAGAAGCACAGCCAGCAGGGCCAGGGAAGGGATTCTCCTCCACTCTGGTAAGACCACACCTGGAGCACTGTGGCCAGTTCTGGAGCCTCTGTTACAAGAAAGCTCTGGAGGTGCTGGGAGGTGTCCAGAGAAGGGCCACAAGGATGAGCAGAGGGCTGGAGCTGCTCTGCTATGAGGACAGACTGAGGGAGTTGGGGCTGTTCAGTCTGGAGAAGAGAAGGCTCTCCGAGGAGACCTAATTGTGGACTCCAGGATCGAAGGGGGCTACAAGAAAGCTGGGGAGGACTTTTGAGGGTGTCAGGGAGTGATAGAACTGGGGGGATGGAACAAAACTAGAAATGGGAGATTCAGATTGGATGTTAGGAAGAAGTTGTTCCCCATGAGGGTGGTGAGAGCCTGGCACAGGTTGCCCAGGGAGGTGGTGGAAGCCTCATGCTTGGAGGTTTCTCAGGGCAGGCTGGCTGTGGCTGTGAGCAACCTGCTGTAGTGTGAGGTGTCCCTGCCATGGCAGGGGGGTTGGAACTGGCTGAGCCTTGAGGTCCCTTCCAACCCTAACAGTTCTATGGTTCTGTGGTTCTATGATATGCTTCAAGCACTATCTAGCCTTACTGTAACTCCTTCTGGTCCCACTTCAGCAGATAAATAATGCATGTTTTTCTTGTTTGGACAACTCCAGGGTGCAGCCATTTATGTTCCCCCAGGGCCTGAATCTACAGCTGTGGATGCACATTACCACCAGGCACTCAAGACTATTATCACCAGACTGACAGTTAGTTATCCCAAAGCCAGGATTACTGAAATACCTGCAGCTTACAGCACTGCATTCCATGGGGAAAGATTTAGCTCTCCTAACACAGGAAACTCTTACCAGAGCCAATATAAGGAAGCTATTTAGAAAACCTCAGT
>CM037640.1:56341008-56441575 GCA_015227895.2 Colaptes auratus | reverse complement strand
TGGACTTGGTGCTCCTGAGGGTCTTTTCCAACCTGAATGTTTCTGTGATTTCTGTGATAGTCTCTATG
Organism: Colaptes auratus; assembly: GCA_015227895.2. Classification (NCBI taxonomy): domain Eukaryota; kingdom Metazoa; phylum Chordata; class Aves; order Piciformes; family Picidae; genus Colaptes; species Colaptes auratus. Next base: position 56,441,507 of record CM037640.1, on the reverse strand, counting down.
CCAAACTGAGATTTATGGATTACCTGGAAGGGATAAATTTTTAATGCATTCTTCTCTTGTTCTTGAGACTCACTGACACTTCCATATGAGACAGGATTATTTGCAAAGAGGATAATGACTGAATGTGTCAGATTTATTCACTCTGAAGCCTTCAAAACAACTTTACTTTTCTTAGAATTAAGAGCTGCTAATAGATAGAAAGGATGGGGTTTAGGCAAGCCATGGAGCACAAGAGCCCGGCTGGAAACCAGCTGAATTTCTTTTGCATGCACACAGCTGCAATAAGTGTCCAGAAGTTTTATTTGGTATCTTGATCTTTCAGACATACAGCATCAGATGGCAGATGTCTGCCTTGCTGTCCTGTGTCCTGAGCCACACCTCGAACTCTGTGTCCAGTTCTGGGCCCCTCAGTTTAGGAAGGAGGTTGACTTGTTGGAGCGTGTCCAGAGAAGGGCAACAAGGTTGGTGAGGGGTTTGGAACACAGCCCTGTGAGGAGAGGCTGAGGGAGCTGGGGTTGCTTAGCCTGCAGAAGAGGAGGCTCAGGGGAGACCTTCTTGCTCTCTCCAACTCCCTGAAGGGAGGTTGTAGCCAGATGTGGGTTGGTCTCTTCTCCCAGGCAACCAGCACCAGAACAAGAGGACACAGTCTCAGGCTGCACCAGGGGAGGTTTAGGCTGGAGCTTAGGAGGAAGTTCTACACAGAGAGAGTGATTGCCCATTGGAATGGGCTGCCCAGGGAGGTGGTGGAGTCACAATCACTGGAGGTGTTCAGGAGGAGACTTGATGGGGTGCTTGGTGCCATGGTTTAGTTGATTAGATGGTGTTGGCTGATAGGTTGGACTCGATGATTTTGAAGGTCTCTTCCAACCTGGTCTCGTCTATTCTATTCTGTTCTATTCTATTCTATTCTATTCTATTCTATTCTATTCTATTCTATTCTATTCCATTCCATTCCATTCCATTCCATTCCATTCCATTCCGCTCTGCTCTGCTCCATTCCATTTCAACCCACTGCACACATATCTCCAGAAGCCCATGAACTAGACCTCTGCTAAAGGCTACCAATGTCTCATGAATATTGATTGGAAAGCTCTCACCATGAATTCAAGGCACTGAACTTCAGGTCTTAGCAATCAGGTTATTATGTGACAGCTTCCCCATCACTGAGTGTCCTAACTGAATTTAGCATCACACTACAGTTCTGTAGAGGGAGACAGTGACAAATCCCATTTTGCTACAGAGGACTCAGACACACATCTGCAAGATCACAACTATCTAATCCTCTGGAGAGCAGTGATAAATGGTTGCCATTTTCATCCTTTAAAGAACTTTCAAAGTAATAAACTGGTGATCCTTAGTGTTCCAGTCAGTGAGTGCTCATTGTGTTAGCCCTCTGTCATGTTCAACATTCTGCCTTGAAGCAACTGGAGGCTCTGTGTCTTCAAATTGCAGCATACAGAATTAACCAGGTTGGAAAAGACCTTGGAGATCATCAAGTCCAACTATCACCCAACACCATCTAATCAACTAACCCATGGCACCAAGTGCCTCAGCCAGGCTCTTTTTAAACACTTCCAGGGATGGTGACTCCACCACCACCCTGGGCAGCACATTCCAATGGCCAAGAGAGTTTTCCAGCCACACTGCCCCATGGGTTGATTTTGTTTCCCATCCTTTTGGAGATATGACAAGGAATCTGCCAACTGTTAACCTGACATCATTTACCCTCTTCTGCTTGGCCACATCAACGAGCTGCTTGTTTTCAACCTGCTGCTAGTGTGCATGATGCAAGCTTCAAACCTTGGGATGATCATATTCAGTGACAGAAAGCTGACTAAATACTCAGAGTTATGCCTTAATCCAATAGAACTAAGGAAGAAAAAAAAAAGGAGGGGGAGGGAAATGCTGTTAGTTTAGTTTTCTATCCTCTTATCTCTGGGAAATCTGTCCATCACATTTCAGCTGCTGCTTAGTGTTGTCTTCACCATGAGATGAGCAGCACAAGATGGAAGCTGTCATTTGTCTTTCATTTCTCAACTCTGTTACTGGTGTGATGTGATTAGAGGAGATCAAATGGGTGAAATCCTGTTTCACTTCCCTGGAGGCTGCAGATCATCCTTACACAAGTTGTCATGGCTTCTAAGGGCTTCTCCTGCTGCTGCCTTTCATCCTGTGCTCTCAATAGACCTTCCTTGCCCCCAGGCTGAGGGGAGTGAATGGTACCATGTGCAAGGTAGCTGTGCTGGGATGTGTCCCCCCACAGATAGATGACAGCAGGAGGAGAACTATGTACTTTGCTCCCCAGATTTGGTGGTTAGACATCTTGCATTGTGCTTTGTTCTCCAGGTTTGGGTTTTAGACATCTTGCATTGTGCTTTGCTCTCCAGGTTTGGGTTTTAGACATCTTGCATTGTGCTTTGCTCTCCAGGTTTGGGGTTTAGACATCTTGCATTGTGCTTTGCTCTCTAGGTTTGGGGTTTAGACATCTTGCATTGTGCTTTGCTCTCCAGGTTTGGGTTTTAGACATCTTGCATTGTGCTTTGCTCTCCAGGTTTGGGTTTTAGACATCTTGCATTGTGCTTTGCTCTCCAGGTTTGGGGTTTAGACATCTTGCATTGTGCTTTGCTCTCCACGTATGGGCTTTAGACATCTTGCATTGTGCTTTGCTCTCTAGGTTTGGGTTTTAGACATCTTGCATTGTGCTTTGCTCTCCAGGTTTGGGTTTTAGACATCTTGCATTGTGCTTTCTTCTCCAGGTTTGGGTTTTAGACATCTTGCATTGTGCTTTGCTCTCCAGGTTTGGGTTTTAGACATCTTGCCCAGTGCTTCCAGCACTGCACAGTCAGTGAGATCCTGGCACTCTGCAGGTTGTCACCCAGCCTTTATTAAAGCTGTTCCTAAAACACCTGTGAGTGTGACAGATCTGAGCCAAGGGAAAACAAGAGCCAAGCACAGAAGCTGTTTCCCCCTTTATGAACTCTCCTGGGGAGGAGCAGTTTCAGATGCTCATAAAGTCCTTCCAGTAGGAGGGTCTCTGGAGCTTGGGAAACTGGTCCAGCTCAGCACATGGAATCCAGCTCTGTTCAGTGCTCTGGCTGCCTGCCTGGCTCTCAGCCCTGCTGTCCAGCTCAGTTTCTAGTTCCAGTTGCATGGTGCACTGCAGCTTAAACAGGAGCAGATGAATATAACAGATTGTGTCTTCTCACAGCACACAACCTGGCAAATAGGTCCTACAGCACATGGCCCTACTCTGGGGGCAGTTTTCACATTGCTCTACCTACCCTGAGCCTGACCAGCCCTAGCAGCAGAGCACCAGGACCCTCTGTGTGTAAGTCACAGTCACCTAATGACATCTGCCCAGCTTGAACTAAGTCAGAACCATTATGCCCATGCAAAACCAAAACCTTTCCACAAACCCAGCCAGTTTGAGCTTGTTCCAAGAGCATGAAATCATTTCCATGGGAGCTGTCTGAATCTGGCTCTGCAAAGATAGTAAGAGCAGCTCACCTGACACATTTGTGAAGGAGGACTTCTTGGGGTTTTATATGCACATCTTAATCTGAAATCTACCAACTGGAGGAAGTTCTTTCTGCACAGAAAGATTTGTTGGCCATTGGGATGTGCTGCCCAGGAAGGTGGTGGAGTCCCCATCCCTGGAGGAGTTCAAAAAAGGATTGGATGGGGCACCTGGAGCCATGGTTTAGTTGTGAGGAGGTGTTAGGTATTAGGTGATAGGTTGGAGTTGATGATCTCTGAGGTCTTTTCCAACCTGGTTGATTCTATGATCCTATGAACTAGTGAAGCACTACAGAAGCAATCTCTGGTGAAAAGCCATCACTGCTTAACTAATTTCTTGGGAAAACCCTTCCTGAAGGAGATGAGGGAAACCAGGAAATATGAGGACATAAGGAATATGAGGACATAAGGAATATGAGCCCTTCATAGTGCTCCTCCTCCAACAGCAATTACAGGATAATCTTACATGTTGCCTTTAGTGTCTATTCCTTCTCGCCTGGTCCCTTTTTGAAGCTGCTGCTACCTTCTGCCTCCTTTAACTCCCGTGAGGATGATCAGGCACTAAACCCCACACTGCACATTCCTATTCCTATCTAAATTTGCAAGAAATTAGCTAAGCACTGATGGCTTTTCACCTGAGAGAGCTTCTGCAGTGCTGAACTAACTGTTAGATATATTGCAGGCATTGAGCATCTCATCCCTCCCCCCCATTAATACTGGTGTCAGAGTACCACAGTGTCACAGTACCTTGTTACAGGAAGGATCTGGAGGTGCTGGAAGGTGTCCAGAGCAGGGCCACGAGGATGAGCAGAGGGCTGGAGCTGCTCTCCTATGAGGACAGACTGAGAGTTGGGGCTGTTCAGACTGGAGAAGGCTCCTAGGTGACCTTATTGTGGCCTTCCAGTATCTGAAGGAGGCTACAAGAAAGCTGGGGAGGGACTTCTGAGGGTGTCAGGGAGTGATAGGACATGGGGGAAATGGAGCAAGACTAGAAATGGGCAGATTGAGATTGGATGTTAGGAAGAAGTTGTTCCCCATGAGGGTGATGAGACACTGGCACAGGTTGCCCAGGGAGGTGGTAGAAGCCACCCTGGAGGTTTTTAAGGTCAGGCTGGCTGTGGCTGTGAGCAACCTGATCTAGCTTGAGGGGTTGGAACTGGATGATCCTCGAGGTCCCTTCCACCCCTGCAATTCTGTGATTCCATGACAATGAGGTCCAGGTCACTACCCTCTACTTAAAAGCATAAAGTTCTGTATAGCTGCAACATTTTGGGTTTCCTATTGCAGTCAATGCCTGATGACATCCCACACTTTAGGGTAAGATAGGAAGCATCCTTACTTTATCTTCAGACCCACAATGGAGAGCTTGAATATAGCCCTGTGAATCTTAACTGCTTCTCCTACAAATTACTTCTATTTTCATGTGTTTCATGATCTGGAAACACGTGGGCACAGTGTCTCATAGCAGTATCTGTTGCCACGCTATCATGCTCATGAGTTCCTCAGCCCCTGCAGTGCTGAATCAATGGAATCCTTGGAAATAAAGCCTCTCTTATCCCAAGGTTTTACCCTATTTAGACTGATATGCTTGACTTTGCAAATTAAATCACCTAAGAGACATGGCTCAGCAAGCAGGTGGTAGCTCAGCATGCCTCAGTAACTCAGTCCCTCTCGTCCCAGACCTGTCCAAGCCTGTAGAGCTTGTCAGTGGGAAAAGAATTAGCCTCTTGCTATGCTTTAGGCACGGCCTGCTGCTCACAGAAGCAATCACCTTTTGTATTCTCTGTCTCTAAAAAACATTCAGATTCCTAAGATCTACTGAATCCATATTGCCACCTGGTGCCTTTATAATCTTTGTTGTCCAGGAAGGAAATTCCAAGGAGAAAAATAAAGGCATATCAAACAGGATATCAGGGTTAGGATGTAGGAATACACAGCAAGCATCTGCTGGATTAAGCACTGCCTGGAGAAAGAGGCCCAAAGAGTGGTGGTCAAGGGAGTTAAGGCCAGCTGGCAGCTGGGCACCAATGGTGTTCCTCAAGGCTCAGTGTTGGGACAACTTCTGTTTAAGATCTTTATTGATGACCAGGCTGAAGACACAGAGTGTGACAGCAGTAAGTTTGCAGATGGCACCAGGTTAGATGACAGTGTTGATCTGCACCAGGGTAGGGAGGTTCTGCAGATGGACTTGGGGCTGTTCAGTCTGGGGAAGAGAAGGCACAGGTTGCCCAGGGAGGTGGTGGAAGCCTCATCCCTGGAGGTGTTTGCAGCCAGGCTGGATGTGGCTGTGAGCAGCCTGCTGTAGTGTGAGGTGTCCCTGCCCATGGCTGGGCAGTTGGAACTGGCTGATCCTTGAGGTCCCTTCCAACCCAAACGATTCTATGATTCTAAGATTAGAGGTTGGAAGCGACCTCCAGAGATCATCCAGTCCAACCCCTCTGCCAGAGCAGCAGCACCCAGGGCAGTCTGCACAGGAATGCATCCAGCTGGGGTTGGAAAGGCTCCAGAGAAGGAGACTCCACAACCTCTCTGGGCAGCCTGCTCCAGGGCTCTGGCACCCTCACTGCAAAGAAGTTTCTCCTCCTGTTGAGCTGAAACCTTCTCTGGTCAAGTTTGTCTCCATTGTTCCTTGGCTTATTGCTGTGCACCACCCAAAAGAGTTTGGCCCCCTCCATTTGAGCCCTCCCCTCAGCTATTGAGAGGCATTGATAAGATCCCCTCTCAGTTTTCACGTCTCCAGGCTCAACAGCCCCAGGGCTCTCAGTCTCTCATCAGAGGGGAGATGCTCAAGTCCCCTAAGCATCCTCCTGGCTCTGCCTTGGACTCTCTCCAGCAGGTCTCTGCCTCCCTTCAGCTGGGGAGCCCCAAACAGGACCCAGGATTGCAGGTGTCAAATTGAGGTTAAAAGAAAAAAATGGCTAGTTTGTGCTTTTTGTTTCCTAAGCAAATGCACTGCCACTTGCTTCAGGAGGCTGATCCTGCTCTCTGTGGCTGGAGGCCAGGTGTAAATAAATTAATCAGGTTATTAGCTTGGCCTGCACTTGGAATTACAACTCTGCCCACGGTGAGCAGAACATCTGAAACTTGCCCTTCTGACCTGCAGAACAGCTTAGAGAATTGGCACAGAAACTCAGAGGCAAGGGTGCACTTCCCAAGAGCTTTGAAAGTCAGCCAGCACAGCAGCACAGGGCACATGCCTGAATCCAGGCAGGCTGAAATATTTCATCAGAAGCCTACCAGCAAAGGCCTTCACTACCTCCTCTGACCTTTATTCCTTAGGTAGAAACTGTCTCCAATCACTGATCCCTGCAGTTCCTAAGAGGCAGCACATCTGACCATGACTATTGCAGTGTAAGTGATGGAAGTGTCATCTGATGAGTCAGATGCTTTTGATGAAAGTAAAGTCACTGGGAGGGTTATTTGGGGCAATTATTCACTATCCAAACACAATTAACATGTTTAATAAGCAGAGATTGAAATAAGCCACTCGAAACAGGCCTGCCAAGACTCAAAGGCTTAGGATTCATTTGACATCCCAGCATCCAGGCCAGGAGATGGAGGCACTCAAGCTGTTGCTGTCAGCTTGGCAGTAGCACCCAAACAGAAGCTGTGGAAGGATGGAATCTGGTGCTGGGAATACTGTCATTAGTAGAAAAAAAAATGCCCCAAGCACACTCAATAACACACCAGAACGATGGTGCTAAAGCACCTCACAGGAGCACAGGATGTTAGGGGTTGGAAGGGACCTCAGGAGATCATTGAGTCCAACCCCCCTGCCAGAGCAGGAGCAGAGAATCCAGCACAGGTCACACAGGAACACATCCAGATGGGGCTTGAAAGGCTCCAGAGAAGGAGACTCCACAACCTCTCTGGGCAGCCTGTTCCAGTGCTCTGTGACCCTCACAGTGCAGAAGTTCCTCCTCATCTTGAGGTGGAACCTCCTGTGCTGGAGTTTATATCCACTGCCCCTTGTCCTATCACAGGATGCAACTGAGCAGAGCCTGTCCCTTCTTTCCTGACCCCCAGCCCTCAGATATTGATAGACATTGATTAGATCCATCCCCCACAGTCTTCTCCAGACTAAACAGCCCCAGGTCTCTCAGCCTTTCCTCCCCAGGCAGTGCTCCAGTCCCCTCAGCATCCTTGTAGCACTCCCTTGGACTCTCTCCAGCAGATCCCTGTCCCTCTTGAACTGGGGAGCCCAGAACTGAATGCAATGCTCTATGTGAGGTCTCACCAGGGCAGAGTAGAGGAGGAGAACCTCCCTGAGTCGGCAGGACACACGCCTCTGAATGCACCCCACGATCCCATTGGCCTTCCTGGCCACCCAGGCTCATTGCTGTCCCAAGCAGAAGTTGTCCACCAGCACTCCCAGGTCCTTCTCCACCTCCTATTCATCAGGTGGAGACAGATTTCAGACCAGACCTGGCGAGGTGCAGAGGGTGCTTTTTCTTGGTGCTGGGTGCCTGGCTAGCAGGTGAGGGGGCACAGCCATGGGATCTCCTGCACTCTCTCTCTTCCTTCCTAGCTGCAAAGCGAGGGCTGGGAAGCAGTCACAGCGCAGCAGTGGCTCGGAGCACAGCTCATCACTTCCATTGCCAGTGGAGAGGGATATTTGCTCCACACTAGGGAAGTATTAATTTGCAACGAGGGGCAGGAACTGAAGCTGGAGCCCAGAAACATCTCCTGGACTCCAGAAAGCATCGAAATGTGAGGGAAGACAAAGGAGCTGCGAGGATTTCTGCTTCTGTTCACTTTGCTTTCTCTGTTTGCAAGTTCTGCAAGGCTCCACGCTCTATGCTAATCAAAATCCCAGTCCTTGGAAAGTCTGATTTACTACAAAGCCAAACTCAAAGCCCAAGAGTTTTAAATGATAACTTTCTATTAGTTTGCAACTGAAGGAGGTTAGGCTCCAGCTCTAAATATTTTATCACACACAGGTAAATACATCAGTGATTTACTGCATATTGCTTTCATGATGCAGAGGGATAGCTGTGCATGGCACTTGGATAGATTAAGTGAACAGTTCCTGCCTTCTACTTTGATGCTGTAAAATGAAATATGGGTGTGTATAAATAAATAGATGTGTGCAGACCCTTTTAAACACAGAGATTCCAGGCCTGACAGCACAGAAGTCATGGAGGTGGGTTCCCACCTGCTTAAAACAGCTGCCACCTGAAAAGATGGTGGAGTCACCTTCATTGGAGGTGTTCAGGAGGAGACTTGATGGGCTGCTTGGTGCCATGGGTTAGTTGTTTAGGTGGGTTTGGATTGGTTGATGGGTTGGACCCAATGATCTTGAAGGTCTCTTCCAATACAATACAATACAGTACAATACAATACAATACAATACACCAGGTTGGAAGAGACCTTCAAGATCATCACGTCCAACCTATCAACCAATCCAACCCACCTAAATACAATACAATCCAACCCACCTAAACAACTAAACCATGGCACCAAGCACCCCATCAAGCCTCTTCCTGAACACCTCCAGTGAAGGTGACTCCACCACCTCCCCGGGCAGCCCATTCCAATGGGCAATCACTCTCTCTGTATAGAACTTCTTCCTAACATCCAGTCTAAACCTCCCCTGGCACAGCCTGAGACTGTGTCCTCTTGTTCTGGTACTGGCTGCCTGGGAGAAGAGACCAACCTCTGCCTGTCTACAACCTCCCTTCAGGTAGTTGTAGAGAGCAATAAGGTCACCCCTCAGTCTCCTCTTCTCCAGGCTAAGCAACCCCAGCTCCCTCAGCCTGGTGTATTGTATTGTATATTGTAATATCACAGGATCCCAGGATGGTAGAGGTTGGAAGGGACTTCTAGAGGTCATTGAGTCCAACCCCCCTGCCAGAGCAGGACCATAGAATCCAGCACAGGTCACACAAGAATGCATCCAGATGGGTCTTGATAGTCTCCAGAGAAGGAGACTTCACAACCTTCCTGGGCAGCCTGTTCCAGGGCTCTGTGACCCTCACAATGAAGATGTTCCTCCTCGTGTTGAGGTGGAACCTCCTGTGCTGTTATTTGCATCCATTGCCCCTTGTCCTACCACAGGGCACAAGTGAGCAGAGCCTGTCCCTTCCTTCCTGATACCCACCCTGCAGCTACTGAGAGACACTGATCACATCTCCTTTCAGCCTTCTCTTCTCCAGACTGAACAGCCCCAGGGCTCTCAGTCTCTCTTCACAGGGGAGATGCACAAGGCCCCTAAGCATCCTCCTGGCTCTAATGCACCATTCAAGAAGTGTGCTGAAAATATTGGAGGGAAAGATGCTGCAATTGATAACAAACTGAAGTCTACATTGGGGGCAAGTAAATAGGCCATCTGAAAAAAAAATAATTAGCCTCTGAGTTGTTGTGAATGCATTGTTAAACCCAAGCTTAGTCGATTAACAAGGCATTCTCCAGCTGCACAACAGAGAGCTCAGCATGGGGTGGATTAGAAGGGCTGTGGTTAGTAGGTCTCAAGTTGTACCAGGGGAAGTTTAGGCTGCAGGTGAGGAGAAAGCTCTTCCCAGCAAGAGAGATTGGCCCTTGGGATGTGCTGCCCAGGGAGGTGGTGGAGTCACCATCCCTGGAGGTGTTTAAGGAGAGCCTGGCTGAGGCACTTGGTGCCATGGTTTAGTTGATTAGATGGTGTTGGGTGATAGTTTGGACTTGATGATCTTGAAGGTCTTTTCCAACCTGGTTAATTCTATTCTATTCTATTCTATTCTATTCTATTCTATTCTATTCTATTCCATTCCATTCCATTCCATTCCATTCCATTCCATTCCATCCCATCCCATCCCATCCCATCCCATCCTATTCTATTCTATTCTATTCTACTCTACTCTATTCTATTCTATTCTATTCTATTCTATTCTATTCTATTCTATTCTATTCTATTCTATTCTATTCTATTCTATTTCATTCCATTCCCTTCCATTCCATTCCATCCCATTCCACTCCATTCTATTCCATTCTATCTTATTCTACCACTAACAGAACAAGAGGACACAGTTTCAAGCTGCACCAGGGGAGGTTGAGGCTGGATGTTGGGAAGAAATTCTTCATAGAAAGAGAGATTGGCCATTGGATGCTGCCTGCGGAGGAGGTGGTGGAGTCACCATCCCTGGAGGTGTTCCAAAAAGGCTTGGATGTGGCACTTGGAGCCATGGTTTAGTTGTCAGGAGGTGTTAGGTATTAGGTCATAGGTTGGACTTGATGATCTCTGAGCTCTTTTCCAACCTGGTTGATTCTATGGCTCTCTGATTCTTAGAAGGACATGGTAGGAATAATTTAGTAGCAACACAGGAGAGAAAACAACAACAACAAAAGAACAGAAATTCAATCTCTGTTTAAGATTCTTCTCATCCTTCTCCTTGAGATGTGTAGAAATGTAAGAAGTGAGCAACTGCAGCCAAAATTAATTCCAGGCCACTTGACAGGCAGGATCTGGGCACTCTTGGAAGGTGCTGTTTAGAGGACAACATAACTTTGGGTAAGATTGAGGCTTCTCAAAGGAAGACTTCTCTCATCTAGCCTAACAGCAAATGGACTTCTCCAGCAGGATCATGCACCACAGTCCATAACCTTCACTCTTCAATATAATTTAAATGTTCATTTCTATTTCAGCCCTGGAATTGTCACAGAGACTCCTGTAAGCCTTCTTTCACCCAAACTTGTGGAGGATGATGCAGGAAGATAATAGCCAAATGTTGTTCAGAACATGCAGGTAACAATTATAGCACAAAATATGGAGTGCATAGAGTTTTGACTCCATAATGTCACAGAATCACAGAAACATTCAGGTGGGAAAAGACCTTCAGGAGCACCAAGTCCAACCCAGGTTGGAAAACACCCTCAGGATCACCAAGTCCAACCCACAACCCTGCTCTACAAGGGTCACCCCTAAACCACAGCCCCAAGCACCACATCCAAACCACCTGGAAACACAGCCAGGCTTGGGGACTCCACCACCTCCCTGGGCAGCACATTCCAAGCCCTGACCACTCTTGCCATCAAAGATGTTTCCTAATGGCCACTCTAAACCTACCCAGTGGCAGCTTGAGGCCATTCCCTCTTGGTCTATCACTAATGACCTGTGAGAAGAGACCAGCAGCAGCCTCTCCACAACCTCATTTCAGGGAGTTGTAGACAGCAATGAGGTCTCCCCTCAGCCTTCTCTGTTTCAAACTAACCATCCCCAGCTCCTTCAGTCTCTCTTCATCAGATTTCTTCTCCAGGCCCTTCCACAGCTTCCTTGCCCTCCTCTGCCCTGGCTCCAGCACCTCCACAGCTCTCTTGGATTGAGCTGCCCAAAACTGGACACAGTACTCAAGGTGTGGCCTCCCCAGAGCTGAGTGCCAGGGGTCAATCTCCTCCCTGCTGCTGCTGGACACAGCATTGCTAATTCCAGCCAGGATGCCTTTGGCTTTCTTGGCCCCCTGGGCACACTGCTGGCTCCTCTTCAGCTGCTTGTCCATCAGCACCCCCAGCTCCCTTCCTGCCAGCAGCTTTCCAGCCACACTGCCCCAAGCCTGTAGCCTTGCTTGGGGTTGTTGTGCCCCAGTGCTGGACCTGCCACTTGGCCTTGTTGAAGCTCCTCCTGGCAACGTTGGCCATGGATCCAATCTCTCCAAGTCTCTCTGCAGAGCCTCCCTGCCCTGGTGCACATCAACACTGACACCTAACTTGGTGTCATCTGCATATGTGGCCAAGCAAGGGGCAATATACAAGTTCCAAATTCCAGCCTACTGGATTTTGAAGGAATGTGGAGATGAAGTGGGGGGCAGAGATGAAAGCAGACAGACACATATGTCAGGCTTTTGAAGGACTCAATACAAGCAGACACATCAGGAAGGAGTTCTGCATCACAGAAAGGAAAGACTCCATTCATGCAAGTGAAAAGTAAATATCCTTTCAAAGCATAGAGGACTCCTGTGTACTTTGGATGCCTCACTACAGAGGAGTTTTTATTACTCTGTTATCTGGCAGCTTTCTACCCTGCTGCATAATGATCCTTAAGCTTAGCAGTACAAACAGACTATTTGTACTGCTTGTAATAGCAAAAGCAGCAGGCTCAGAAGCCTATAGGACTGATCCTGGCTTCCACACTTCTGTCTTTACAACAGAAAAAAGACATAGGAGGGACCCTGTCCTCAGAGTTTATGGCTTTGATGTCTCTCTCTCTTGGAAGGTACAGAAAATTAGTTCCAGCAACTCCCTTCTGATTACTTAGTTATTCAAGGCAGTGCTTTCAACAGGTTTTTCTCAGCAGCAAACCTGGATTTAGGCTTAGCAAGTTAATTGAGTACCTGAACTATGATTGACAAGGCCAAGGATTACTGCATTAGCAGCAGACCTAGAAGGCAGTTTGCCTGTGGAGAAAGCATGATGATATACACAGGGGAAGGGAAATAAACACAGTCAGCATAGAACAGTCAGGGTTGGAAGGGTTGGAAGGGACCTCAAGGCTCAGCCAGCTCCAGCCCCACTGCCATGGGCAGGGTCACCTCACACTGCAGCAGCTTGCTCACAGCCACAGCCAGCCTGGCTGCAAACACCTCCAGGCAGGAGGCTTCCACCAGCTCCCTGGGCAACCTGGGCCAGGCTCTCACCACCCTCCTGGGGAACAACTTCTTCCTCACATCCAATCTCAATCTAACCATTTCTAATTTTGTTTCCATTCCCTCCAGTCGTATCACTCCCTGACACCCTCCAAAGTCCCTCCCCAGCTTTCTTGGAGCCCCCTTCAGATACTGGAAGGCCACAATTAGATCTCCCCAGGGCCTTCTCTTCTACAGATTGAACAACCCCAACTCCTTCAACTCTGTCCTCATAGCAGAGCAGCTCCAGGAAAGACAGTTACACACCTTATACAGCATCAGTAGAGCATTAGTAAGCTGTCTGTGGGAAAGATGTTCCTCATAGGAGAGGAGAGCTCCAGCCCTCTGCTCATCCTCATGCACCTTCTCTGGGCATGCTTCAGGTCCCTGCCACATGGCTTTTCCTCTGTGACTCAAGACAGAAAAGTGTGCAGGTTTCCTTCTACACACCCAAACAACATCACTCCTTATTCAAAACCCTTTCACTGAAGCCTCCTTCACTCTTCTCTCAAGATGTGGACTGAATAAAGATTTATTTTATTCTTGGGTTTTTTTTGTCCCACTTGGTCCTCCCTGGTAACATTTTACAGCAAGGCCATTAATCAAACCTACATGGAAATGAAGATCCAATTGCATTCTCTTTTATTGTTGGTACTGTTGCTCTCAAAATGCTGAATACTACTAATGATGTGCTTGTGTGAGACCAAAGGGAGGATCTAAAAGGGAAAAATCTCATAACTGAAACTCCTTCTTTCACATTGAATGAACCCAGCAAAGACTTGCTGAATTACATGTTATAGAATCATAGAATCAAGCAGGTTGGAAAAGAGCTCAGAGACCATCAAGTCCAACCTATTACCTAATACCTAGGGGGCTGGACTGGATGAGCTTTCAAGGTCCCTTCCACCCCCTAACCTTCTGTGATTCTGTGGCTCCCACCCCTTTGTCTCAGTGCAGTCAGCATTTTGACAGTCTGGTTCTTTCACCTCTCTGCTTCCATCCAGTTCTCCGTGCCTTTTGTCTTTCTGTTTGATCCTATTAGCACGGAGATCAATCACGAAATTCCTGCTGGGAGCAGAAGGGGATGCTATCTTTATGATGTCTAAATACAGTATTTGCCACCACCCCTGCCTACCCACCAGCTGCAAGCACGTGTCTGCTCTTCTCACTGATTGCTTTTAGATCTTTCACTGTTCAGGTCATTTCACCATTTGAAACAAAGAAGACAACAATATGAGCATGAAAAACCTTTCAAACAATGTTGCCTTTAGTAATATCACAGTTTAATGTGCACACTTTAATTTGCAATTCCATTTCAGAGGTTAATAGCCTCACAGGATGTTAGGGGTTGGAAGGGGGCACTGGAGGTCATTGAGTCCAACCCCCCTGCCAGAGCAGGACCAGAGAATCCAGCACAGGTCACACAGGAACACATCCAGATGGGGCTTGAAAGTCTCCAGAGAAGGAGACTCCACAACCTTCCTGGGCAGCCTACTCCAGGGCTCTGGGACCCTCACAGTGGAGAAGTTCCTGCTCATGTTGAGGTGGAACCTCCTGTGCTGTAGTTTATATCCACTGCCCCTTGTCCTATCCCAGAGTGCAACAGAGCAGAGCCTGTCTCTCCCTCTTGACAACCAGCCCTCAGATATTTATAGACTTCTATTAAATCCCCTCTCAGCCTTCTCTTCTCCAGACTAAACAGCCCCCAGGTCCCTCAGCCTCTCCTCATAGGGCAGTGCTCCAGTCCCTTAAGCATCCTTGTAGCCCTTTCTCAAGTATCACCATTTACCTGTCAGAAGAGACCAGCAGCAGCCTCTCCACAACCTCCTTTCAGGTAGCTGTAGAGAGCAGTGAGGTCTCCCCTCAGCCTCATCTTTTTCATACTCAACAGCCCCAGCTCCTTCAGGTGCTCAGACTCGATGATCTCGAAGGTCTTTCCAACCTGGTCAATTCTATTCTATTCTACTCTTCATAAGATTTATTCATCATCATTCTGTCCCCAGAAAGACATTCCAACCTCAGCCCCTCAGGTGAGGAGAACTGAGTTCAAGATTGGCAGATTCCTCTGTCTTACAACTCTCTCTTGTGTCAGACAGTTCCTTTGCTGCAATACTGTGATGATTCCACTTGAGAAACAGACTTCTCATGGTTTTCACCCAGGGCAGGAAGAACAAAGGGGTGGGGTTCCCCCCCCCATACCAGCTCAGAAGTAAAAAGGAAAGTAATTGACAATCATGTGTATTTTCCTGCCATTTTCACTGCCACAGAAGGCACAGTACACAGACAATTGCTCATCTCACTAAACATATTTGTAATACCACTTTGATAATGAATTCTTACCGCTGGATATTGGTTTTAATCCAGTTAAGATTGATGGTGGAGGAAAGAGCAGCAAAGTAAATATCATTTTAATCAAGCTAACTATTGTAGCTGCTCCCTGCTATTTCACTGCTGCCATCCCCTTCAGCGAGATGGAGGATGAAAAGTGGCTCCCTGGTATTTTTCACAGCCTTCCAAGTGCACCCTCTTGTCTTGCCAAAACTAATCCCAGGATTTCTATAGATTTCATTAGGTTTGTTCAGAGCAGGACTTGTACTCAGCTCTGGGGAGGCCACACCTCGAGTTTTGTGTCCAGTTTTGGGCGCCATGATACAAGAGAGGCTGAGGGAGCTGGGGTTGCTTAGCCTGGAGAAGAGGAGACTCAGGGGTGACCTTCTTGCTCTCTCCAACTCCCTGAAGGGAGGTTGTAGACAGGCAGAGGCTGGTCTCTTCTCCCAGGCAACCAGCACCAGAACAAGAGGACACAGTCTCATGCTGTGCCAGGGGAGGTTTCAGGCTGGAGGTGAGGAGGAAGTTCTACACAGAGAGAGTGATTGCCCATTGGGATGTGCTGCCCGAGGAGGTGGTGGAGTCACCATCCCTGGAGGTGTTCAGGAGGAGACTTGCTGGGGTGCTTGGTGCCATGGGTTAGTTGTTTAGGTGGTGTTGGATGATAGGTTGGACACAATGATCTTGAAGGTCTCTTCCAACCTGGTTTATTCTATTTGATTTTCTATTCTAAGAGAGCTGTGGAGGTGCTGGAGCCAGGGCAGAGGAGGGAAAGGAAGCTGGGAAGGGCCTGGTGAATAAATCTGATGGAGAGCAACTGAAGGAGCTGGGGATGGTTAGTGTGAAACAGGAGGCTGAGGGGAGACCTCACTGCTGTCTACAACTACCTGAAAGGAGGTTGTGGGGAGGTTGGTGCTGGTCTCTTCTCCCAGGGAATTAGTGACAGACCAAGAGGGAATGGCCTCAAGCTGCCACTGGGTAGGTTTAGAGTGGCTATTAGGAAACATTTTTTAATGGCAAGAGTGGTCAGGCCTTGGAATGTGCTGCCCAGGGAGGTGGTGGAGTCCCCAAGCCTGGCTGTGTTTCAAGGGGTTTGGCTGTGGTGCTTGGGGCTATAGTTTAGGGGTGACCCTTGGAGAGTGGGGTTCTGGGTTGGACTTGGTGCTCCTGATGATCTTTTCCCACCTGAATGTTTCTGTGATTCTGTGACTGTTGTCTCCAAATGAAAGTTGGAGAGCAAGACATGGACATGGTCTGTGGATATGAATTATATGTAGAATCACAGAAGGGACCTGCAAAGGTCATCCTGTCCAAGCACCTCTGCAGTCAGCAGGGACATCCTCAACTGGATCAGGCTGCCCAGAGCCCTGTCAAGCCTCACTTTGAAATACCTCCAGGGATGGGGCCACAACCACCTCCCCAGGCAACCTGCTCCAGTGTTCTGCTGTTCCACCCCCCTCATGGATAATTGAATCACTGTAGGACTTTCCAGACGATTGGAAAATCACTAAAATAGTTCAGCATTGTCCCTAAGGGTAGCCAGGAATACAGGGATGTGATGCTCAGCAAAAAGATGGGATCAATCAGGAAGAGAGTCAACTAAAACCAGAAGCATGAGTGATGTCCACCAAATGGTTTTATGGAGAAGAGCTCAGTAGCAAAACCAGTTTTGCTTCTCTGATCTGCTGACTTACCTACAATTACCAGATCAAATGGATTACATAGACATAACATTGTTAAATTCCATTGTTTCTGTATCTGATATTATCTTCAGAGGGAAAACAAGAAAACAAACCAACCAAAACCAAACCAAACCAAACCAACCAACCAAATAAAGACCCCCCTCGCCCAACAATCAGGTTCAGAGGATCTCATTCACAAAGTCCAAGAAAAGAAAAGAAAGATACAACTGTCACATACTTCAAGATGTCCTTTGGCTCCATTCCCCCTGGAGGTATTCAAAGTGAGGCTCAACAGGGCTCTGGGCAGCCTGATCCAGTTGAGGATGTCCCTGCTGACTGCAGAGAGGCTTGGACTGGATGACCTTAGGAGGTCCCTTCCAACCCAGACCATTCTGTGATTCCATTAAAAAATGCTTCACTCTCCCAACATCTTTCATGAAAGGGGTTTGTCAAACTTCTTCCTTAAACCTTTCCCTATAGAGAGTCACAGATCACAGAATTATTGAGGCTGGAAAAGACCTCTGAGATCATCAAGTCCAGCCCGTGACCTAACACCACCACATCAGCTAAATCATAGAATCATAGAATCAAGCAGGTTGGAAAAGACAAGAAGCTGGACGTGAGCAGGCAGGGTGAGCTTGCAGCCCAGAAGGCAAATCCCAGCCTGGGATGCCACAAAAGATGTGTGGCCAGCAGAGCCAGAGAGGTGATTCTGCCACTTTGCTCTGCTCTGCTGAGACCTCACCTGGAGCACTGTGTGCAGCTCTGGAGCCCTCAGTATAGGGAGGACATAGAGCAGATGGAGAGGGTCCAGAGGAGGGCCATGAAAATGATCAGGGGGTTAGAGCAGCTCTGCTACAAGGACAGGCTGAGGGATCTGGGGATGCTCAGCCTGGAGACAAGAAGGCTCCAGGGAGACCTAATAGCAATCTGACAGTACCTGAATTGGGCAACAAGAAGGATGGAGAGAGACTGTTTAGAAAGGTCTGCAGTGGCAGGCCGAGGGGCAATGGTTTTAAGCTGGAAAAGAGCAGATTTAGATTGGATGTTAGGAACGAGTTCTTTATCATGGGGGTGGTGGAACACTGGAACAGGTTGCCCAGGGAGGCGGTTGAGGCTCCATCCCTAGAGATGCTGAAGGTAAGACTCAACTGGGCAGCCTGATCTAGTTGGGGATGTCCCTGATGACTGTGGGGAGGTTGGTCTGGATGACCTTTGGAGGTCCCTTCTGGCCCAGACCATTCTATGATTCTGCAACCCTGTGCAGCTTGGATAGAATGTGGCAGAGAATAAGGCATTTTATTCATGAGAATATATTGCAATAAAGGAGAAGTACCATCAGAATCTGAGCATGCTGTTTCCATGACCTGATGCTGACAGCTGTGGGACCTTCCCACCTGTTCAAAATTTTAATACTTCTTTAGAGCTCTCAGCAGTGGCAGCCACTAAAATGTTGGGAAATGGCCCCCAGGACAAAGGGAGAAAGAGGGAAGACAACAAAAAGAGCTGTCACTCCTCCAGGCAGTGCAGCACTTATTCCCAGCCTGGGATGCAGCTTGCAGGTACAGGACAAGTGCTTGTCATCCTTATCTACTGTGATTTACATCAGGACTTCCTGCTGCTCTGTAAACAAAGCTAAGGACAAAGCCTCCAAATGCACTGTGCAGCAATGCTTCTTCCTAGCTTGTTACAGGCTCCAAGCTGTACCAACATGAGATAGAGCTGGCACCAGGGAGCCTCTGCAGAGGGGTTTTGGCTACTGGTATCACAGAATCACAAAAAACACTTCTAAGGTCATATATATAATGGTTGACCTTTGGTTTACACACTAGCTTCACATGCTGGAAGACAGAAGATGTGTGAGGGGAAGAAAAGTAAGTGGGGTCAATCCAGTGCTGGGTTCAGTAGTCCCAAGGCAAGGCTCTGATGAGTGCCTGAAACTGGGTCTAGGCCACAGAATCACAGGAACATTCAGGTTGGAAGAGACCCTCAGGAGCACCAAGTCCAACCCACAACCCTACTCTACAAGGGTCACCCCTAAACCAGAGCCCCAAGCACCACAGCCAAACCACCTGGAAACACAGCCAGGCTTGGGGACTCAGCCACCTCCCTGGGCAGCACATCCCAAGCCCTGACCACTCTTGCCATCAAAAATGTTTCCTAATGGCCACTCTGAACCTACCCAGTGGCAGCTTGAGGCCATTCCCTCTTGTTCTGTCACTGATTCCCTGTGAGAAGAGACCAGCAGCAGCCTCTCCACAACCTCCTTTCAGGGAGTTGTAGACAGCAATGAGGTCTCCCCTCAGCCTCCTCTCTTTCAAACTAACCATCCCCAGCTCCTTCAGTCTCTCTTCATCAGATTTATTCTCCAGGCCCTTCCCAGCTTCCTTGCCCTCCACTGCACAGGCTAGGTTAATCTTGGGGGGGAAAATTCAACCCACCACAAAAATACAGCTTCATTTGCTTCAATCCCAATCTGGTCTGGCAGTTTTATTTTGGGAGGGGTAGTTATCCAAATTATTTGGGGGGTAATTTCAACCCACCACAAATCAGGTCCCACCGTGGGTCTGAATCATGGAATCACAGAATCAACCAGTTTGCAAAGGACCTCAGAGATCATCAGGTCCAACCCATCACCCAACACCTCCTGACAACTAAACCATGGCTCCAAGTGCCACATCCAAGCCTTTTTGGAACACTTCCAGGGACTGGGAGTCCACCACCTCCCTGGGCAGCACATTCCAATGGCCAATCTCTCTTGCTGGGAAGAATTTCTTCCTAACATCCAGCCTGAACCTGCCCTGCCACAGCTTGAGACTGTGTCCTCTTGTTCTGGGGCTGGTTGCCTGGCAAAAGAGACCAACACCCACCTAGCTACAACCTCCCTTCAGGGAGTTGGAGAGAGCAAGAAGGTTGCCCCTGAGCCTCCTCTTCTCCAGGCTGGAAAGGAAAGGAACTTTTTATGTTGTCACATACAATATCAACATAAAGATGTGTGGATTTCCTGCCCTCATGTCTCTGTACTTATAAAACTCCCTGCCTTCAGGCAGAAGGAACTGTCTCTTTCTTTGTGCTTTTTGATAGTTTCATAGTTTCAGTCAGGGTTGGAAGGGACCACAAGGATCATCTAGTTCCAACCCCCCTGCCATGGGCAGGGACACCTCACCCTAGATCAGGCTGGCCACAGCCTCATCCATTCTGGGCTTAAACACCTCCAGGGACGGGGCCCCAACCACCTCCCTGGACAACCCATTCCAGGGCTTCACCACTCTCATGGGGAAGAACTTCCTCCTCACCTCCAGCCTCAATCTCCCCACCTCCAGCTTCATCCCATTCCCCCTAGTCCTATCACTCCCTGATAGCCTGAGCAGTCCCTCCCCAGCCTTCTTGTAGCCCCCTTCAGATCCTGGAAGGCCACAATGAGGTCACCTCGGAGCCTTCTCTTCTCCAGACTGAACAGCCCCAACTCCTTCAGTCTGTCCTCACAGGAGAGGTGCTCCAGCCCTCTGCTCATCCTCGTGGCCCTTCTCTGGACACCTTCCAGCACCTCCAGATCCCTCTTGGAATAGGGGCTCCAGAAGTGGAGGCAGTACTCCAGGTGGGGTCTCAGCAGGGCTGAGCAGAGGGGGAGAATCCCCTCCCTTGCCCTGCTGCACTTCTCCTGCTGCAGCCCAGGCTCTGATTGGCTTTCCAGGCTGCAAGTGCACCCTGAGAGCTCCTGGGGAGCTTCTCCTCCCCCAGCACCCCCAAGTCTCTCTCCTCAGGGCTGCTCCCCAGCCAGTCCCTGCCCAGCCTGGATTTGTGCCTGGGATTGCCTCGACCCAGCTGCAGAACCCTGCCCTTGGTCTTGTTGAAGCTGAAGGTCCTGTTGATAGGCTGCTATTTAGAAAAAGGAAAGCAGAAAAGAAAAGAAGAGCAGTCCTGAGAAGAAAATGGAACTGTGAAATGAAATTGTGTAAATGGAGATACAATTTTACCTCACACCATGCATGATTGGAACACTAATGACATCTCTGGAGTCTTCATTCCAGTCAAATCAAAATCATAATTAATTGCTTCAGGAGGCTGCTAAATGCCCACAGCACTGAAAAGTCGATGGGAACTACTTCAGTGCTTTGCCTGCTGTAACACTTCAGCACAAAAACCTTCAACGTGTAAAGGATTAATCAGGTCTCACTGCTCTCCTTGGAGTTCCAGGCTTCTCCCAGGCTTCCCCACGGAGCCTCCCTCTCCCAGGATTCAAATACACACACACACTGCTAGGAGAACCATAGACTCCTAGACTCCTAGACTCATAGACTTATAGACTCTTCAAATCACAGAATCATAGAAAAATAGAATCATAGAATGATCCAGGCCAGAAGGGACCTCCAAAGCTCATCCAGTCCAACCTCCCTGCAGTCACCAGGGACATCCCCAACTGGACCAGGTTGCCCAGAGCCCTGCCAAGCCTCATCTTAAATATCTCCAGGGATGGGACCTCAACCACCTCCCTGGGCAACCTGTTCCAGTGTTCCACCACTCTCATGGTAAAGACCTTGTTCCTAACATCCAATCTATGTCTCTGTGAATTAACAGGAAGCCAAGAGGCCTTGGAGCACAAAATCATAGAATCACAGAATTGTCAGGGTTGGAAGGGACCTCAAGGAGCAGCCAGTTCCAAGCCCCCTGCCATGGGCAGGGACACCTCACACTGCAGCAGGTTGCTCACAGCCACAGCCAGCCTGGCCTGAAAAACCTCCAAGCATGAGGCTTCCACCACCTCCCTGGGCAACCTGTGCCAGGCTCTCACCACCCTCATGGGGAACAACTTCTTCCTAACTTCCAATCTCAATCTCCCCATTTCTAGTTTTGCTCCATTCCCCCCAGTCCTGTCACTCCCTGACACCCTCAAAAGTCCCTCCCCAGCTTTCTTGGAGCCCCCTTCAGATCCTGGAAGGCCACAATTAGGTCTCCTGGGAGCCTTCTCCAGACTGAACAACCCCAACTCTCTCAGTCTGTCCTCAGAGCAGAGCAGCTCCAGCCCTCTGCTCATCCTCGTGGCCCTTCTCTGGACACCCTCCAGCACCTCCAGATCCTTCCTGTAATAGAGGCTCCAGAACTGGACACAGAGCTCCAGGTGGGGTCTCACTAGAGTGTAGTAGAGAGGGAGAATCCCCTCCCTGGCCCTGCTGGCTCTGCTTCTCTTGCTGCAGCCCAGGCTCTGCTTGGCTCTCTGGGCTGCAAGTGCTCACTGCTGGCTCCTGTTGAGCTTCTCATGACCCAGCACCCCAAGTCCTTTTCTTCAGGGCTGCTCTCAAGCCAGCCCCTGCCCAGCCTGTATCGGTGCCTGACATTGCCCTGAAACCAGCAGCACAGAATTCCCTCTCAGGAGACATTTAAATTTCTTGTAATAAGCAGAGCCTGTGACAAAAGGGCATGTAACACAATGTAATTGTGCCATTTCTCAAAGCTTTACATAATGACTCTCTGGTTCTAAATTGTGCTTCACTATTGGGAGCAGGAGAATGTAATTGTTCTCTGGATGCTGCTGGTAGCTCCTAAGGGCACGATCAATCCTGCTGAGATGTATAACTCATGCACTGTTTGCCCCTGATGCAGGCACACTTATGAAAGCCATGCAGTGATGAGATTCCTCCAGAATGAATGCCTCTATAAATCCTTGTCTTGCACCTTTTAGCAACAGCTGCATCCAGGGCAGGTCTTGGGCCACTGGCACGAGGCTGAGGTGGAACTCACAGCCCTCCAGAAGAACCACGATGAAATAAAAGACATTAGAAGGAGAATAACTAAAAAAACCACAATAAAGTCCCCTCCCATCTCATATCATAGCATCATAGAATGGTCTGGGTTGGAAGAGACTTCCAAAGTCTATCCAGTGCAACCACCTCTGCAGTCAGCAGGGACATCCCCAGCTAGATCAGGCTGCCCGGGGCCTCGGCAAGCCTCACCTTGAATATCTCCAGGGCTGAGGCCTCAGCCACCTCCCTGGGCAACCTGCTAATGTGCTGCCCAGGGAGGTGATGGAGTCACCATCACTAGAGGTATTCAGAAAGAGCCTGGCTGAGGCACTTGGTGCCATGGTTTAGTTGATTAGATGGTGTGGGGTGATAGTTGGGCTTGATGATCTCAAAGGTCTTTTCCAACCTGGTTAATTCTATTCTATTCTATTCTATTCTATTCTATTCTATTCTATTCTATTCTATTCTATTCTATTCTATTCCATTCCATTCCATTCCATTCCACTCCATTCTATTCTATTCTATTCTATTCTATTCTATTCTATTCTATTCTACTCTATTCTATTCCAGTGTTCCACCACCCTCATAGTGAGGAACTTGTTCCTCACATCCCATCCAAATCTGCTCTTCTCTAGTTTGAAGCCATTGCCCCTTCTCCTGTCCCTGCAGGCCTTTGCAAACAGTCTCTCTCCATCCTTCCTGTAGCCCCCTTCAGGCACAGGCAGGCTGCTATTAGGTCTCCCCAGAGCCTCCTCTTCTTCAGGCTGAACACCCCCAGCTCCCTCAGCCTGTCCTTGGAGCAGAGCTGCTCCAACCCCCTGAGCATTCTCATGGCCCTCCTCTGGACCCTCTCCATCAGGTCCAGACTCCTGTATTGAGGGCTCCAGAGCTGGACCCAGCACTCCAGGTGAGGTCTCAGCAGAGCAGAGCAAAGTGGCAGAATCACCTTGGTTACACCAGACACATTTACAGTCACGAGGCACCTTCCTATCTAATTGGACTCCATTTGGTGCCTGGGGTGCTGCTCTGGCTCTTGCTCAGCAGGAACTGTCCCGGCTGTCCCATGTGAGGGAAACCAGCCACAACATCAAGCATCCTTCTGCCACATTTTTTGGGAAGATTGAATCTGATAGGCACTTAGCACAGCGTGAGCAGAATTAGATGCCCTCACAAAAAGCAGCCAAGGACACTGATAAAAACCCAGAGGCTCTTTAAGCAGTCAGCAGGTGCTCCTGAAAGGACAGCACTTTCTGCAGCACCTCAAGCCAGAGGAGAACAGTGCCCTCAGCTACCCCAGGCTAAACGTGATCCGAAGTGAGGATCCAGGTACAGACAGAAATTACACAGTGGGTGAGGAGCTGAGCAAGGAGGAACCTAATGAGGTTCAACTGGGACAAGCACAGAGTCCTGCATCGGGGAAGGAAGAATAAACTGCACCACTACAGGTTAGGAGGTCACCTGCTGGAGAGCAGCCCCAAGGAGAAGGACCTGATGGAAAACAAGTTCTGCATGGGACAGCAATGTGCCCCGGTGGCCAAGGAGGCCAAAGGGATCCTGGGGTGCATTGAGAGGAGTGTGTCCAGCAGCTCCAGGGAGGTTCTCCTCCCCCTCTATTTTGCCCTGGTTCCAGTTCTGGGCTCTCCAGTTCAAGAGGGACAGGGATCTACTCAAGAGAGTCCAACAGAGGGCTACAAGGCTGATGAAGGAAGTGGAGCACTGCCTGATGAGGAGAGGCTGAGGGCCCTGGGGCTGTGCCGTCTGGAGAAGAGAAGACTGAGAGGGGATTTAATAAATGTCTATAAATATCTGAGGGCTGAGTGTCAAGAGGGAGGGGGCAGGCTCTGCTCACTTGTGCCCTGGGATAGGACAAGGGGCAATGGATGGAAACTCCTGCACAGGAGGTTCCACCTAAACATGAGGAGCAGCTTCTTCACTGTGAGGCTCCCAGAGCCCTGGAGCAGGCTGCCCAGAGAGGTTGTGGAGTCTCCTTCTCTGGAGCCTTTCCAGCCCTGTCTGGATGTGTTCCTGTGTGACCTGAGCTGGATTCTCTGCTCCTGCTCTGGCAGGGGGGTTGGACTCAAAGATCTCATGAGGTCCCTTCCAATCCCTAGCATCCTGTGAGATAGCTGGAGAAAGCTGAGTGGTTCAGGGCAGAACTCATTTAATGAACATACCTGAAACTCATGATGTGCTTTTCTCACACACTGACTATAAAGTGAGGCCTAACAAGCTAAACCAGATATAAATGTATGCACTGCAGGCTGCTAAAGTTAGCTGCAATTGGTCTTGCACCCAGTGTTTACTAATAACTTAGCTAACAAGAAGCATGGCTGAAAGTGGCTCAGGGCATTACTTTTAATATTATTTACGTTGCCAGTGGCCTGTGCAGAGAGCAGAAAGATGAAAGAGAGACTGGGAAGGCATAAATCTTCCCTAAGCATGGAGAGAGTCATACTTATGTACATCCTTATGCACCAGAATACTGTATTGATTTCCATCAGTTCCACATAGGCTATCAATAGCACAGAATCAGAGAAACATTCAGGTGGGAAAAGACCCTCAGGAGCACCAAGTCCAGCCCACAACCCTACTCTCCAAGGGTCACCCCTAAACCACAGCCCCAAGCACCACAGCCAAACCACCTTCAAACACAGCCAGGCTTGGGGACTCCACCACCTCCCTGGGCAGCACATTCCAAGCCCTGACCACTCTTACCCTCAAAAAATGTTTCCTAATGGCCACTCTAAACCTACCCAGGGGCGGCTTGAGGCCATTCCCTCTTCTTCTATCACTAATTCCCTGTGAGAAGAGACCAGCAGCAGCCTCTCCACAACCTCCTTTCAGGCAGTTGTAGACAGCAATGAGGTCTCCCCTCAGCCTTCTCTTTTCCAAACAAACCATCCCCAGCTCCTTCAGTTGCTCTTCATCAGATTTATTCTCCAGGCCCTTCCCAGCTTCCTTGCCCTCCTCTGCCCTGGCTCCAGCACCTCTACAGCTCTACTGTATTGAGCTGTCCAAAACTGGACACAATCCTCAAGGTGTGACCTCCCCATGAACTGAATGCCAGGGGACAATCCTTTCCCTGCTCCTGCTGGACACAGCATTGCTGATCCCAGCCAGGATGCCTTTGGCTTTCTTGGCCCCCTGGGCACACTGCTGGCTCCTCTTCAGCTGCTTGTCCATCAGCACCCCCAGGTCCCTTTCTGCCAGGCAGCTTTCCAGCCACACTGCCCCAAGCCTGTAGCCTTGCTTGGGGTTGTTGTGCTCCAAGTGCAGGACCTGGCTCTTGACCTTCCTGAAGCTCCTCCTGGTAACATTGGCCATTCCCTCTTATTCTGTCACTGATTACCTGTGAGAAGAGACCAGGTTGGAAGAGACCTTCAAGAGCTTTCGTCCCATTTAGCCTGGAGAAGAGGAGGCTCAGGGGAGACCTTATTGCTCTCTACAAATACCTGGTAGGAGGTTGTAGCCAGGTGGGGGCTGGTCTCTTCTCCCAGGCAACCAGCACCAGAACAAGAGGACACAGTCTCAAACAATGTGCTGCCCAGGGAGGTGGTGCTCCTGCTGAGTGTTCAACTTCTTCTGAGCAGTCACCTAACTGGTACCTCAGACAGGCACATCCTTTATTTCCCTGCAAATCACAGATGATCCACTGAAAGAGAGCCAAAGATAACAACTGTGACAATGTCACCGAGATGAGATTAAAACAAAGAAACAAACAAAAGAACAACGAAAAACCAACCAAACAAAAAAGCCAACAAACCAACCAAACAAAATAAGGGAAGAGAAGCAATAAAATAAAAGGAAGCAGTCTGCATGTCCCCAGCTGGCTCTTGCAATCCTCATTATTGAAAGAAATAAAGATAAGAGGTAATCCTTAACTGAAAGCAAGCAGAATTCACAGTTCATCTGTTCCATCTCTGCTTTTCTCCCTGAGCAGAAGCCAGCTGTGGCACAGCTAACACACACTGTGCTGCCTGTGGTCTTTGTTAATTACTCATGGTTCAGCCCTCCCCTCTGTCACTGCCTGTTTTCCCATATTAATCACAGTTTTCTACCCATTCTGGTTTTTCTGCTACCTCCTGTTAAATTTCACTTTGCTGGTGTTTGTCGTTTTGCTGCTTCAGCTCAACCCCAATGTGTCTAGCTGTGAGCTCTTACACGTGCCCTCGGACCAAGGGGCTCTCTCCAGCATGGGCTGAATTTGGTTGCACAGCAGAGGCAGAGCAGGTCTGCCATGACTGGAGGAATCATAGAACTGTGAGGGTTGGAAGGGACCTCAAGGGACCTCAAGGATCAGCCAGTTCCAACCCCCCTGCCATGGGCAGGGACACCTCACACTGCAGCAGGTTGCTCACAGCCACAGCCAGCCTGCCCTGAGAAACCTCCAAGCATGAGGCTTCCACCACCTCCCTGGGCAACCTGTGCCAGGCTCTCACCACCCTCATGGGGAACAACTTCTTCCTAACATCCAGTCTGAATCTACCCATTTCTAGCTTTGTTCCATTCCCCCCAGTCCTGTCACTCCCTCACACCCTCAAAAGTCCCTCCCCAGCTTTCTTGGAGCCCCCTTCAGATACTGCAAGGTCACAATTAGATCTCCTCAGAGCCTTCTCTTCTCCAGACTGAACAACCCTAACTCCCTCAGTCTGTCCTCACAGCAGAGCAGCTCCAGCCCTCTGCTCCTCCTCGTGGCCCTTCTCTGGACACCTTCCAGCACCTCCAGATCCTTCCTGTAATAGAGGCTCCAGAATTGGACACAGTACTCCAGTGTGGTCCCACCAGAGCGGAGTAGAGAGGGAGAATCACCTCCCTCGACCCACTGGCCACACTTCTCTTGCTGCAGCCCAGGCTCTGCTTGGCTCTCTGGGCTGCAAGTGCTCACTGCTGGCTCCTGTTGAGCTTCTCCTCCCCCAGCACCCCCAAGTCCTTTTCTTCAGGGCTGCTCTCAAGCCAGTTGCTGCCTTGAAGGAAGGGGAGATGTCAGCAACAAGGATGCGCCTGTGGGCTTCACCCGAGAGCTTGATGTTCCTTAAAGAGCAGGAGAGGATGACTGTCCAAGTAAGAGATGGGGATAAGCTACTCCCACCTACAAGGACATAGGTAGGTAGTTTGCCTATCTACCATCAGACAACATCTTCTCCTTCTGCTTGCTCTGCTTTTGCCTTTCCAGGGCCCAAGCATGTCTCCACCTGAATATCTCCACCAAGTCCCAGCAGACTTTGCTCTGCCATCTCTCATCCCCTGCCACACTGATCTTTGCTCTCTTTCCCACACTTGTGGCCATGTAGGGCACCACCTTGGCCCCAAACCAGCCCAACCTCAGGCAGGCAGAGTGTAGGAAGAAGCACATGATCACTGTACATGCTGCTTTGGGACTAACTACACATGGGGATCCAGCACTGCTGCCTGGGCTGGCCATTTCACAGCAGGGTGGGATGCTCCTGTGCAGCCTTCAACCTTATGGTGGCCCTGAGGCACATTGAGACTTTTCTGACTTCTCTTTTTTGATGTCTCACAGCTGCTTTACAATCGAATCACAGAATCATAGAATCAGCCAGGTTGGAAAAGACCTCAGAGATCATCAAGTCCAACCTATTACCTAATACCTAACACCTCCTGACAACTAAACCATGGCTCCCAGTGCCACATCCAAGCCTTTGTTGAAGACCTCCAGGGATGGTGACTCCACCACCTCCCCAGGCAGCACATTCCAATGGCAAATCTCTCTTTCTAGGAAGAACTTTCTCCTCACCTCCAGCATAAACTTCCCCTGGCACAGCTTGAGACTGTGTCCTCTTGTTCTGGTGCTGGGTGCCTGGGAGAAGAGACCAACCCCCACCTGGCTACAACC
The DNA here is from genome assembly GCA_015227895.2 of Colaptes auratus. Lineage (NCBI taxonomy): Eukaryota > Metazoa > Chordata > Aves > Piciformes > Picidae > Colaptes > Colaptes auratus. The sequence continues at coordinate 56,412,793 of CM037640.1, read as the reverse complement.
TTGTAGAGAGCAATGAGGTCTCCCCTGAGCCTCCTCTTCTCCAGGCTAAGCAACCCCAGCTCCCTCAGCCTCTCCTCACAGGGCTTGTGCTCGAGATTAAACTCCTTCATACTCAGTCACAAACATTTCCCAGCTCCAAACATTTTCAGTGCCACATTCTCAGGAGAAAAAAACAACCCTACCCAGGGAGAAGGAGGAGGACTTAATGTATTTGATTCTCAGTTGAGCAGGTTGGGGCCACTCAGAGCTCTGAGCAGTTTGCAGTAGTTATGTAGATGGTAACCCCCCAGGAGCATTAATACATAAAGAACCACCAGGCACTTGCACAGCACTCAGTGATCAAATGGAGGAAGTAACTGACTTCACCCAGCAGACAATACAAATTCAAAACCTTGGGGGAGGATTTGTGTTCCCCCCCCAGTCACATTCCATGCTGCAAGCCTCGCTCCCCTCGCAGACCCCATCACAGCCAGGCTAATTGTGCTGTGCTTGTGCAGGTTAATGGGCTGCAACCCCAGGTAGCACGCTGAAGACGTAGCCTCCGAGGTCTCAGGCAGCAGTTGTCACATCCCTGAAGGAAAGGGGGAAAATTCCTGCTGGTTTATGCAGTCCTTCCATTATCAGCAACATGCAGCAGCTGCAGCACCACATCAGATTTCGTCAAGGTCTTCAATACAAGGAGGAACCACAATGAGACACAAAACTTTGCCAGCCTTCCCTGTCCTTCTGCACTGTGGGACTACAGCCTGAGGGGAGCTGAGGAGTGGAACAGTTTAACTGGGAGTTAAACTGGGAGTTAGGCTGGGAGTCCTCCCAGGGTCCCTTCCATCCCTGTTTCCTAGGATTGCTGACTGGTCATAGGAGAACACAGAACCACAGAGTCATGGTTGGAAGAGACCTCCAAGATCACCCAGTCCAGCCCTCAACTCAGCACTGAAGGGTCAGCATTAAACCATTTCCCTAACTGCAAGTCTAACTTCAGACTATTTTTTAAAATTACTTAAAACAGGCAAGAAGTTCTTCAGGCCAGGCTGGACGTGGCTGAGGGCAGCCTGATCTAGTGTGAGGTGTCCCTGCCCATGGCAGGGAGCTTGGAACTGGATGATCCTTGAGGTCCCTTCCAACCCTGACAGTTCTGTGATTCTGTGAAATAATTTATGACAGGTAAGAATCACATCCTGGTAAGGTCACATCCTGGGCTGCAGCAAGAGAAGCACAGCCAGCAGGACCAGGGAGGTGATTCTCCCCCTCTCCTCCACTCTGGTGAGACCACAACTGGAGCACTGTGTCCAGCTCTGGAGCCCCTGTTACAGGAAGGATCTGGAGGTGCTGGAAGGTGTCCAGAGAAGGGCCACGAGGATGAGCAGAGGGCTGGAGCTGCTCTCCTATGAGGACAGACTGAGGGAGTTGGGGCTGTTCAGGCTGGAGAAGAGAAGGCTCTGAGGAGACCTAATTGTGGCCTTCCAGTATCTAAAGGGGGCTCCAAGAGAGCTGGGGAGGGACTTTTGAGGGTGTCAGGGAGTGACAGGAGTGAGGGGAATGGAGCAAAACTAGAAATGGGGAGATTCAGATTGAATCTGAAGAAGTTGTTCCCCATGAGGGTGGTGAGAGCCTGGCACAGGTTGCCCAGGGTGGGGGTGGAAGCCTCATCCCTGGAGGTTTCTCAGGGCAGGCTGGCTGTGGCTGTGAGCAACCTGCTGCAGTGTGAGGTGTCCCTGGTCATGGCGGGGGGGTTGGAACTGGCTGATCCTTGAGGTCCCTTCCCACCCTAACAATTCTATGATTCTAAGATTTTGTGCTCCAAGGCTCCCTGTTAAATCACAGAGTCACAGAATGCTAGGCTGGAAGGGAGCTCAGGATCATCTGGTCCAAGCTTTCTAAGGAAAAGCACAGCTGAAACAAGATAGCCCTGCACCCTGTCCAGATGAATCTTAAAAGTGTCCAATGTTGGGAAAATATTCCAGCTCAGGGCTGGAAACATCACAAATTCTGAAAATTCAGGAAAATTGATCATAAAAACAAGTAGTGCCTGGGAACAAGCAGGTATTGATTATCAGCTAATTTCATATTAAATAACCATATTAAATAATCCTTTTTCAAATTGAATTGAATTGATTTGAATTGAATTGAATTGAATTGAATTGAATTGAATTGAATTGAATTGAATTGAATTGAATTGACCAGGTTGGAAAAGACCTTCAAGATCATCACATCCAACCTATCATCCAACAGCATCTAATCAACTAATCCCTGTCACCCAGCACCTCTCCAGTCTCTTCCTAAACCCCTCCATGATGGTGACTCCACCACCTCCACAGGCAGCCGATTCCAATGGCAAATCACTCTCTCTATGAAGAATTTCTTCCTACCATCCAGCCTAAACCTCTCCTGGCACAGCTTGAGACTGTGTCCTTTTGTTCTGGTGCTGGGTGCCTGGGAGAAGAGACCAACCCCCACCTGGCTACAACCTCCCTTCAGGGAGCTGTAGAGAGCAAGAAGGTCTCCCCTGTCTTCTCCAGGCTAAGCAACCCCAGCTCCCTCAGCCTCTCCTCACGGGGCTGTGCTCCAGACCCCTCCCCAGCTTTGTTGCCCTTCTCTGGACACCTTCCAGCATCTCAACATCTTTCCTAAACTGAGGAGCCCAGAGCTGGACCCAGGACTCAAGGTGTGGCTCAATGCTGAGCACAGGGCAGAATGAGCTCCCTGCTCCTGCTGGCCACACTGTTCCTGATGCAGGCCAGGATGCCATTGGCCTTCCCACCTTAGAAAGAAGACAAGTTCCACCCTCTTGGCACTTAGCTGATGCTCCTGAGGTGAGTTCAGACCCCTCACAGACTGCACTGTGTCTTTAAATAAAAAAGTCACAGCAGCAGTGCTTTTGCCCTAAAAATTGCTCTTACTTTTCCTTTTCCCCAGGGATTTTTTTAATTCCTGGATCTCGAGGCCCTTGGCTAAGGTAAATAACTGCAAAATAAACCTTTGAAGGAGTGTGGCTGTAGCAGCCAGTTGTTGTAAGAGAAATTGGTGCTGAATGTATAATTCAGGGCTTCAAGGAAAAATTTCCAGCCAGGTACAAATTAAGGACCCAGCGCTGCGCTCGCTGAAGCCTGTTAGAACATGACTGGATTCTAAATGACCACTGGAGGTTACTGTTTCCCCACAGAAATCCAACCAGCCAAGCAGTATGCTAATTCCTTTCAATTATTAAAACCAGGCAGCCTTGATATCCGTGGCTACAAATTGCTCTCACATATGGCAAGCTGTGTGCAGCGTGTTCCAGGGTGGCAGAAAGCAGGAGGCAGGGGAGGGTACTGGAGCATGCAAGCACAGGGATGCAGCTGGAGGAAGATTTCTTGCTGCATACCATTATTATTTGTTATTGATAGATGTATTACCCCAGGACCTTGAAACCCAACAGTTATTAAGCTGCTGCTGTGTGAAGTGCTCTGGAGGTTGGAAAGGCTGCTTGCAGCCATGAAAAGCAGACAACAGGCTTTCACTGGCAGGCAAGAACCCATCAGAGAGTATTGATTGGCATGACAGACAATATGATCCAGGCCCCAGCCACCTCTTTGTCACCTCCTCCTGGCAGAAACTGCAGACACCTGCAGAAGGACCATTTTAAGCCAAGAGCCGAAAGAGGACACTGAAGGTATTTTGCCCGTGCTAGGTTAAGCCCAGGAGGAGTGGGCTGGAAAAAAAAATAGCCTCAGGTGGGCAAAGAAACCTGACCCAGGTGAGCAGAGAGACCTGGCCTCCCCTCCCAGGAGGAGGGGTCCCTGGGTTAAAGTTTAGTCCATTCCCACTTTCTGTCCACAACCCTATTTGTGAGAGGGCAATGTCCTGTTTCACATTTATTGAATCCCCTCTCAGTCTTCTCTCCAGACTAACCAGCCCCAGGGCTCTCAGCCTCTCCTCATCAGGCAGTGCTGCAGTCCCTTCAGCACCCTTGTAGCCCTCTGCTGGACTCTCTCCAGCAGATCCCTGTCCCTCCTGAACTGGGGAGCCCAGAACTGGATGCAGTATTCCAGGTGTGGCCTCACCAGGGCAGAGTAGAGGGGGAGGAGAACCTCCTTTGGTCTGCTGGAAACACTTGTTCAGAGACATGCTCTGGGAGGCAGGTGCTGCCTTCTAACATCCACTTGTGCAACATCTGTGTGGCAAATCTGCACAAGGGCCCCTAGAAACTCTCTCAGTGCTAGCAGTTAAAACAATAATGAGGTGATTCTACTTCTTAAAATATCTGCAAAGAATTGGATTGGATTGGATTGGATTGGATTGGATTGGATTGGATTGAATTGAAATGAATTGAATTGAATTGAATTGAATTGAATTGAATTGAATTGAATTGAATTGAATTGAATTGAATTGAATTGAATTGAATTGACCAGGTTGGAAAAGACCTTGGAGATCATCAAGTCCAACCTATCACCCAACACCATCTAATCAACTAAACCATGGCTCCAAGTGCCTCATCCAGGCTCTTCCTAAACACCTCCAGTGATGGTGACTCCACCACCTCCCTGGGCAGCACATTCCAGTGGCCAATCTCTCTTGCTGGGAAGAACTTCTTCCTACCATCCAGCCTAAACCTCCCCTGGCACAGCTTGAGACTGTGTCCTCTTCTGGTACTGGTTGCCTGGGAGAAGAGACACAGGCCATCATATTTGAAGTCATGTCAGGCTGACAGACTTGAGGTTGATCAGTTTGGAGAAGAGAAAGCTCTCAGGAGATATTATTGTGGCCTAGTATATGAAAGGGGCTACAAGAAAGCTGGGGAGGGACATTTTAGGGTGCCAGGGAGTGATAGGACTGAGGGGAATGGAGCAAAACTAGAAGTGGGGAGATTCAGATTGGATGTCAGGAAGAAGTTATTGCCCATGAGGGTGGTGAGACACTGGCACAGGTTGCCCAGGGAGGTGGTGGAAGCCTCATGCCTGGAGGTGTTTGCAGCCAGGCTGGCTGTGGCTGTGAGCAACCTGCTGCAGTGTGAGGTGTCCCTGCCCATGGCAGGGGGGTTGGAACTGGATGTTCCTTGAGGTCTCTTCCAACCCTGACAATTCTATGGCTCTGTGGTCGGGGTTTACCCACAACAACCTGCTCTGCTGCGTATTGGCAGCCAGAGGCACCTGATGGCCTCTTACAGGCAGTGCAACAGGAGATCAATGATAAGATTAAAAAAGAAGAACCAAAAAAACCACCCCAGCCCAGTGGTGTGTGGAGAAAGCATTCAGTCAAGCAGAGGGGAAGCAGCTGCTTTGTCATCTGTAAGGCTCTGTAAAATACCACACTCTGAAAGGAATAAAAGACTGTTAAAAATAGCACTCCCTTTTCCCTTCTTTAAAGATTTGTCACCACCATCATTTTCTCCTCTGCAAAGTTCTCTTCACCATCAAAGCCCTTTAAACTTTAACATTAAAGTGACATATCTTTTTCTTATTATTATTATTGTTATTTTTCCCCCCCTTCTTCCTTTTGATTTGGGGAAGGGTGGAGGAGGATTTGAATCTTTTCCTTCATTGCTGGATTTGTGTTCTTCAGCCTAAAACTGGCTTTGATATTCTAAGCAAGTTTAGGAGCTGTGGTAGAAATTCAACAACCTTCTGTTCATTTAATTAAAAAAAAACCCAGATTTCTGTGATTTAAATCCCTGTCATATGGTGCAAGGGCATTAACATACTCTTGGCAGCTGTTGCATTGAAAGCCTTTCTGCAGGTAAAGCAGGACTCAGGCACAAGAGGAAGCTCTCCTTCCAAGCTGTTGGGTGTGTTTGTCTCCCAAACACAACACAGATTGGTAGCAGTTTGGTAGCAGCAGACAGAGTTTTTGTCCTTCCACTTATCACATTGCCTCTGGGTCAGTTTGGAAGTTGATAGCAACCATCAACACAATACAATACAATACAATACAATACAATACAATACAGTACAATACAATACAATACACCACCAGGTTGGAAGAGACCTTCAAGGTCATCACGTCCAACCTATCAACTAATCTGACCCACCTAAACAACTAGATCATGGCACCATAAGTAGATCATGGCACCACAACTAGATCATGGCACCACAACTAGATCATGGCACCTCTTAAACAAGTACTGGAGAAAACACTGAAGGCCAGGCTGTGGTTGGTATGTGCCACTGTAAGTCATTCTGCCCTGTACTCAGCACTGGTACTCCTCCTGTACTCCTGGAGTCCTGTGTCCAGTTCTGGGCTCCTCAATTCAAGAAAGAGGTTGAGATGCTGGAACATGTCCAGAGAAAGGGAAATGAGGCTGGGGAGGGGTCTGGAGCACAGCCCTGTGAGGAGAGGCTGAGGGAGCTGGGGTTGCTTAGCCTGGAGAAGAGGAGGCTCAGGGGAGACCTTCTTGCTCTCTACACCTCCCTGAAGGGAGGTTATAGCCAGGTGGGGGTTGGTCTCTTCTCTTCACAGTCTTAAGCTGTGCCAGGGGAGGTTTAGGCTGGATGGTAGGAAGAAGTTCTTCCCAGCAAGAGAGACTGGCCATTGGAATGTGCTGCCCAGGGAGGTGGTGGAGTCACCATCCCTGGAAGTGTTTAAAGAGAGCCTGGCTGAGGCACTTGGTGCCATGGTTTAGTTGATTTGATGGTGTTGGGTGGTAGGTTGGACTTGATGAGCTCTGAGGTCTTTTCCAACCTGGTTAACTCTGTAAGTTTGTAACTCTTCTCTCAGGACCTTAGTGGAAACAGTAATAGGTGGGTTCACATTTCAGGGTAAATCAGCACTGCAACACCACTCAAGTGCCTACCCAGAAGGGAGGGGAAATGTTCTTGCTGCAACGAGCACTGCAGTGAGCAAACTGTCCCCCCTGGCAAATAGGAAATAAATGGCTTAAGAAAGAATATTTTTATTAAAAGCAAAATGCCTCAAACAGGCAGACAAACATTAAGTCATTCTCAGAGCACAGCCACAATTTATAGGCTTTTCTTCCAGGGAGGGAACAGCCATGCCAGCTGGATGCCCTTCCTCTTCCCTGCCAACATGCACCAGGGATTTTGCAGCCTTTCAATGCCCTGTCTCAGCTGAGCAGGTTGCTTGCTGGTGGATTTCTGCCCCAGCTTCTCCATCACTGGTTAGGCCACACCTTGAGTACTGTGTCCAGTTCTGGGCCCCTGCATTTAAGAAGGATATTGAGACACTTGAACGTGTCCAGAGAAGGGCAACGAGGCTGGGGAGGGGTCTGGAGCACAGCCCTGTGAGGAGAGGCTGAGGGAGCTGGGGTTGCTTAGCCTGGAGAAGAGGAGGCTCAGGGGAGACCTCATTGCTCTCTACAGCTACCTGAAGGGAGGTTGTAGCCAGGTGGGGGTTGGTCTCTTCTCCCAGGCAGCCAACACCAGAACAAGAGGACAGAGTCTCAAGCTGTGCCAGGGGAGGTTTATGCTGGAGGTGAGGAGAAAGTTCTTCACAGAGAGAGAGAGAGAGAGTTGTTAGCCATTGGAATGTGCTGCCCAGGGAGGTGGTGGAATCCCCATCCCTGGAGGTGTTCAAGAGGAGATTGGACGTGGCACTTGGTGCCATGGTTTAGCAGTCAGGAGGTGTTGAGTGACAGGTTGGACTTGATGATCTCTCAGGGCTCTTCCAACCTTATTGATTCTATGTCTCTATGATCACCCATCATCCACCATCTCCCCTCAGTCCTTCCTCCACAGGCATGTTACTTACACAGCTTGGGGACTTCTCTTCCCCTTTCCTTTCTAGGTGGAGCAAAGGACACTTCCAGGAGCTGCCAGCTCTGCCTGCTGCTTTCTGTCCAACCCATGAAAGAAGCAGATGTCACCCACCTTTGGAAGCAAAGCGGGGCAGCAAACTGCCCTCTGAGCAGCAGGACGTGCTGGTGGCTCTCCCACATCTCCAGGCAAATGACTTCAGGGAGAAAGGCAAAGAGGAAGCAGGTGGGGGTGAAGGGAAGAATGGCATGTGGGAGTCAGTCCCCTGGCAGGAGTGAGAACAAACAATCACATCCAGCTGCCCAAGCAGAGTCACGACGCTGAAACTTGAAAGGAAACAAGAAAACTCCATTAGCATCATACTTCTGCTTTGGTTTTTTGCAGGTCTGGCTGCTCCCAGGGGATGACAATGTAGCCCACACAAAGCACAGACAACGTTGTGTTTTACCAAGGGCAGAATGAGAAAAGAATGTAAGGATTCTGCCTTACCAAAGGGAAAATCATCCCTGCCCCGTGCTGCAAGTACAGCTCAAGAAGGAATGCTGCTGCTTGATAAAAGCTCGTGCAGAAGATTGAAGGAATGGTCCCCAGGATCCTCAGGTGTGTGGGACTCAGTTAATATCACAGGGTCACAGTAGATTAGAGGTTGGAAGGGACCAACAGAGATCAGCCAGTCCAACCCCCTTGCCAAAGCAGCATCACCCAGGGCAGTCTGCACAGGAATGCATCCAGGTGGGGTTGGAAAGGCTCCAGAGAAGGAGACTCCACAACCTCTCTGGGCAGCCTGCTCCAGGGCTCTGTCATCTTCACTATAAAGAAGTTTCTCCTCACATTGAGGTGAAACCTTCTCTGTTCAAGTTTGTATCCACAGTTCTTTGTCTTATTGCTGTGCAGCACCCAACAGAGCTTGGCCCTCTCCACTTGACACCCAGCCCTCAGATATTGATAGGCATTGATCATATCCCCTCTCAGCCTTCTCTTCTCCAGGCTAAACAGCCCCAGGGCTCTCAGTCTCTCTTCCCAGGGGAGATGCTCAAGTCCCCTAAGCAGCCTCCTGGCGCTGCCTTGGACTCTCTCCAGCAGTTCTCTGTCTCTCTTGAACTGGGGAGCCCCAAACTGGACACAGGATTGCAGCTGTGGGCTCAGCAGGGCAGAGTAGAGGGGGATCTTTACTGCAGAGAAATGTAAGGCTGATAAAGAGAGGACTGCCTACTTCTGAAGCAAGTCTTAAAACAGCAAGGAGTTTTCTGTACCAAAGAGCATCATTATCAATAAAAAGGACATTTCCTGCCCTGTAATTTTGGTAAGAATGCTGTCCACAGAAACCTGCTGCTGAATGAAAAGCCCACCAGTTTTCAAAACAGTCACAGACATTTCCTGCCCTTTGCTGTGTCTAGCATTTACTTTTCCTTCTTCATTCTTCGTTTAGACAGGACATTAGGAAACATCTACAGACCACTACACAGAGTCACAGCTTGATGCTGAAAGACTAGAATAGAATTAACCAGTGAGATCATCCAGTCCAACCTATCACCCAACACCATCTCATCAACTAAACCATGGCACCAAGTGCCTCAGCCAGGCTCTTCTTAAACACTTCCAGGGATGGTGACTCCACCACCTCCCTGGGCAGCACATTCCAAGGGCCAATCTCTCTTTCTGCAAAGAATTTCTTCCTAACATCCAGCCTGAACCTCCCCCGGCACAGCTTGAGACTGTGTCCTCTTATTCTGGTGCTGGTTGCCTGGGAGAAGAGACCAACCCCCACCTGGCTACAACCTCCCTTCAGGTAGTTGCAGACAGTAAACTCAGCTCCTAACAGAGCTCATTCCAGAGAGGCCCACAAGTCCAAGCATTCTACAGAAACCTGGTGTTGAAACTTTTACAACATCCTGATCACTAATTTGGTCATATTTCCTTAAACCCCACAGCAGAGGCTGTTTGAAGCTCAGAGCATGCAGCAACCATCCTGCTGGAGATGAAAGGAGGAGGGGAGAGCACAACTCACCCCCTGTCAGAAAAGGCTCTCCCTAATTGCAATCAAAGCCATCTAAGATTTCTTTGTAGAATAGGTGAGAAATGCTTCAGTTAATGGTGCCTGCTTACCCAGGGACACATTTTTGACCTGCTAATATTTTTGTAGGCTAATCCCTGAGAGATGGCTTCATGTTTGAAATAATCACAGAAGATCACAGAATTATCAGGGTTGGAAGAGACCTCAAGGATCATCCAGCTCCAAAATCCCCTGCCATGGGCAGGGACACCTCACACCACAGCAGGCTGCCCAGAGCCACATCCAGCCTGGCCCTCAAAACCTCCAGGCAGGAGGCTTCCACCACCTCCCTGGGCAACCTGTGTCAGTCTCTCACCACCCTCATGGGGAACAACTTCTTCCTCACAGCCAATCTCAATCTCCCCATTTCTAGTTTTGCTCCATTCCCCTCACTCCTGGGGGGCAAGAACAACTTCCTAACATCCAATCTGAATCTCCCCTCCTCTAGTGTTGCTCCATTCCCCCCAGTCCTACCACTCCCTGACATCCTCAAAAGTCCCTCCCCAGCTTTCTTGGAGCCCCCTTCAGATACTGGAAGGCCACAATTAGGGGTCCTTGGAGCCTGCTCTTCTCCAAACTGAACAACTCCAACTCTCTCAGTCTGTCCTCACAGGAGAGCAGCTCCAGCCCTCTGCTCATCCTCGTGGCCCTTCTCTGGACATGTTCCAGCACCTCCAGATAGATCTTGGATCTGACAATGATAATAATAATAACAACAACAATAATAATAACAAGAAGAAAGAAGAAAGAAGAAAGAAGGAAGAAGGAAGAAGGAAGAAGGAAGAAGGAAGAAGAAGAAGAAAAGAAGAAAGAAGGAAGAAGGAAGAAGGAAGAAGGAGACGAGGAAGAAGAAGAAGGGAAGAGAAGAAGAAAGAAGAAGAAGAAGAAGAAGAAGAAGAGAAGAAGAAGAAGAAGAAGAAGAAGAAGAAGAGAAGAAAGAAGAAGAAAAGAAGAAGAAGAAGAAGAAGAAGAAGAAGAAGAAGAGGAAGAGGAGGAAGAGGGAAGAAGTTATTATATATGTAAAAATATTATGATTTTTCAATAACAATTCTTATTCCATTTGTTATTTATCCATATTTATATATACCTATATGTGTGCACCTATTCATATATAATTATATGTAAATATAGAGTATATTTTATATATGAACATATATGTTACATTTTTATCTTTTAAATGTATTTTATATCTAAATGCTAATAATAATTATTATCATCATCATCATTATTGTAATACGTCCTATGAGGACAGACTGAGGGAGCTGGGGCTGTCCCTTTTATTTCCTTTCTTTATTTTTCACTCTTCTTTCTTGTTTTCTTTCTTTTTCTTTCTTCATTTTTCATCTGTTTTTTTTTTCCTTTTTTTCTATCTCTTTTCTCTTTCCTTTCTGTTTTTTCCTTTTTTCTTCTTTTTTCTTTCTTCTACTTTCTCCTTTCTTTCTTTTTTGTATCTTTTCTTCTTTTTCCTTTTTTTTCTTTTTCTTCTTTTTTCTTTCTTCTGTTTTCTTTCTTCTTTTTAACTTTTCTTCTTTTTCCTTTCTTCTTTATTCTTCTTTTTTCTTTCTTCTATTTTCTCTTCTCTTTCTTCTTTTTAACTTTTCTTCTTTTTCCTTACTTTTTTATCTTTTAAAAATCTTTTTTCTTTGTTCTTTTCTTCTTTTTTCTCTCTGCTTTTTCTCTTTCTAGTCTTCTTTTTCCTCTTTCCTTTCTTCTTTTTCCTTCTTTTTTTTTCGTTTCTTCTGTTTTCTTTCTTCTATCTTCTCTTTTATTCTTTTTCCTTTCTTCTTTTTTATCTTTTTCTTCTTTTTCCTTTGTCCTTTTTAATATTTCCTTCTTTTTCCTTCCTACTTATCTTTTCTTCTTTTTTCTTCTTTTTTTAATTTTCTTTCTTCTTTTTTATCTTTTTTTTCTTTTTCTCCTTTTCTTCTTTTTTATCTTTTTTTCCTTTTTCTTCTTTTCTTCTTTTTTTTTTTTTCTTTTTTTTTGTTTTTTTTTCCCTTTTCTCTTCTTTTCTTCCCTTTTTTTTCTTTTTATTTTCTTCTTTTTTCTTTCTCTTCTTTTCTTCTTTATGTTTTCTCTATTTTTTCTCTTTTATTTCTTCATTTTTCTCTTTTCTTTTTTCCTTTTTTTTTCCTTTCCATGTTTTTTTTTTCCCTTGAAAATTGAGTTTTGAAGAGTCACAGGAGTTAGAAGTCACAGGTGGAGGCAACTGTCAAATGTCACATTCTGGCATGGCCTCATTTTAATTTTTACCTTTTTTTTTGTTTGTTTCTTTCCCCAAAATGAGTTTTCAGCAAAGAAATGAAACTTCAGGGGCCAGTGAAAATATTCCATTTAATTTTTTTCTTATCAGCTTTGACCATGCTATTTACCTTTTCTTCCAGCAACATGCTGCCTTTTTGGTATCTCTATTTTGATCACTTCAGGTTTGCTGAGAGAAAAAAAAAAAGCTTGGCTGCAAAAATGCTCCACAGGAGAAGCCAAATATCTAAGTCAAAAGTAAGCTCAGCTCATTAGCAAGCTGCTGCACAGGAGCAGTCACCATGCTCCTCTTGCTGAGTCATTGCCATGGGCAACGTCTTGCAGACTTACCATCAGCATCTGGAGAGAGGAGAAAGTGATTACTGTCACAGTTTTAAAGCCACAAAACTTCATGAAGGTTGTAGATATGAAGTGTCACCAGTCCTACTAAACCTCATATCATGCAAGTTTATCCAGTGAGAACCAGGGAGCTACCTCCCCTCCCCACTCTGGCATCATATGGCTTGACTGCCAGCCTTTTCCAAAGCACAAGTTAGGGTGTCAAGAGGGAGGGGACAGGATCGTTGGGCTATCAATATCTGAGGGCTGAGTGTCAAAAGGGAGGGGGCAGGATCGTTGGGCTATCAATATCTGAGGGCTGAGTGTCAAAAGGGAGGGGGCAGGATCGTTGGGCTATCAATATCTGAGGGCTGGGTGTCAAAAGGGAGGGGGCAGGATCGTTTGGCTATCAATATCTGAGGGCTGGTGTCAAAAGGGAGGGGGCAGGATCTTTTGGCTATCAATATCTGAGGGCTGGGTGTCAAAAGGGAGGGGACAGGATCATTTGGCTATAAATACCTGAGGGCTGGGTGTCAGGAAGGAAGGGACAGGCTCTGCTCGGTTGCACACCGTGATAGGACAAGGAGCAATGGATATGAACTACAGCACAGGAGATTGCATCTCAACATGAGGAGGAACTTCTGCACTGTGAGGGTTGCAGAGCCCTGGAGCAGGCTGCCCAGAGAGGTTGTGGAGTCTCCTTCTCTGGAGCCTTTCCAGCCCCATTTGGATGTGTTCCTGTGTGACCTGTGCTGGATTCTATGGTCCTGCTCTGGCAGGGGAGTTGGACTGAATGATATCCAGAGGTCTCTTCCAACCCCTAATATCCTGTGAGTCTGTGATAAGGGAATACTATTGGAAAATCACTTTTTCAGTGTAAAAAAAAAAAGCAAAGAAAAGAAAAAACAGAGAGGGAAAAAAAAAGGCAGAGATGCCAAATGCTGAGACAGGGCACAATTGTGCTACAAATACTTCAGGGAGAAAACACGAGAGAAGAACCTTCCAGGCTCACAGACTGTGTTGGCATCTGAAGAAAATAGTTACGAAGAAATGAGACTTCCAGCCATCTGGAGACTGCAGTTCTGGGACAGATTTCCAGGAGAATTAAAAAAAAAAAAAAAAAGAAAATAAAACTAAAAAGAACCAGGAACAAAACAAACAGAGAGAGACACAGCCTGCACGAGATTCCACGCTCCTGCTCTGGCAGGGGGCCTGGACTCGATGGTCTCCAGAGGTCCCTTCCAACCCTAACATCATAGAATCATAGAATCAACCAGGTTGGAAAAGACCACAGAGATCATCAGGTCCAACCTATTACCTAGCACCTCCTGACAACTAAACCATGGCTCCAAGTGCCACATCCAAGCCTTTCTTGAATGCTTCCAGGGATGGGGACTCCACCACCTCCCTGGGCAGCACATCCCAGGGCCAATCTCTCTTGCTGGGAAGAACTTTCTCCTCACCTCCAGCATAAACCTCCCCTGGCACAGCTTGAGACTGTGTCCTCTTGTTCCTGTGCTGCTTGCCTGGCAGAAGAGACCAATCCCCTCCCTGTCTACAGTCTCCATTTAGGTAATTGTAGAGAGCAAGAAGGTCTCCCCTGAGCCTCCTCTTCTGCAGGCTAAGCAAGCCCAGCTCCCTCAGCCTCTCCTCACAGGGCTGTGCTCCAGACCCCTCCCCAGCCTCATTGCCCTTCTCTGGACATGTTCAAGTATCTCAATGTCCTTCTTAAACTGAGGAGCCCAGAAGTGGACACAGGACTCTAGGTGTGGCTTCACCAGTGCTGACTGCATCCTGTTATCCTGTGGCCTTATTAAAGGAAGCAGATCCAGTCACAGTTCACTTCACTTATAAAGGAACCAACCAAGTCTTGCTGCCAGTTAGAAGGACACTGAAAGCCAATAGATGTGTTTTCCAGAAAGATATCTGCTTGATCATTATTTTGATACAGCTCTCAGTGGAAATGGATGGGATGTCAACAAAATCAGTTATTTTTATCTTCAAAAGGTGTCTTGAAAAAAAGTGATGTTAAAGGTTTGTTTCTTAGCTGAGAAAAGAGAAGAGAATGAAAAAAAAATGGGAATATTACTCCATAGTGAGTCTGAGTCTACTTAACCATTACCTTCCTCTCTGGGTTATAACTTTCAGCTCTTCCACCAATAAATCTCAGGTTTATTGTGGTTACAGCTGGGAACCTCAGTCCTGTTAAGGCTGGTTAGCTCAGTTTCACATTCCACCTGATACAACCTAATCCATTTGTAGTTATTTTCCCACTTAGGGCCACAGCCATTATTTAACCTCTGGTGCATGAACGGTTCTCCTCCCCCTCTGCTCTGCCCTGCTGAGGCTGCATCTGGAATATTGTGTCCAGTTCAGGGCCCCTCAGTTCAGGAAGGACCTCAGAGAACTGCTTGAAAGAGTCCACTGCTGGAGGGCAGTGAAGGGGAAAAGGACCGGGGGGGGTAGTGGATTGGAGGTTGACCATGAGCCAGCAATGTGCCCTTGTGGCCAGGAAGGCCAATGCCATTCTGGGGTGGATTAGCAGGGCTGTGGGCAGTAGGTCGAGAGAGGTTCTCCTGCCCCTCTACTCTGCCCTGGTGAGGCCACATCTGGAATATTGTGTCCAGATCTGGGCCCCCAGTTCAAGAGGAATGGGGGACTGCTAGAGAGAGTCCAGCAGAGAGCCACAGAAATAATGAAGGGATTGGAACATCTTCCTTATGAGGAGAGCCTGAGGGAGCTGAGGGCTCTGGAGCTTGGAAAGGAGGAGACTAAAAGGTGACCTCATTCATGTTGATAAAGCTGTGCAGGGTGAGTGCCATGAGGCTAGAGCCAGGCTCTGCTGGGGGATGCCCAATGCCAGCACAAGGGGCAGTGGTGGAAGCTGAGGCAGAGGAAGTTCCAAGGAAACAGGAGGAAATTTTTTTCCCCTGTGAGGGTGACAGAAGCCTGGCAGAGGCTGCCCAGGGGGGTGTGGAGTCTCCCTCTCTGGAGATATTCAAAGGCATTCTGGATGCGTTCCTGTGTGATCTGCTCTAGGTGCTCTTGCTCTGGCAGGGGGGTTGGACTGGATGAGCTTTGGAGGTCCCTTCCAACCTCTAACATTCTGTGATTCTGTGAGCAGGCATAAAAATAGACAGTGAGGAAAACTCA
Organism: Colaptes auratus; assembly: GCA_015227895.2. Classification (NCBI taxonomy): domain Eukaryota; kingdom Metazoa; phylum Chordata; class Aves; order Piciformes; family Picidae; genus Colaptes; species Colaptes auratus. The sequence continues at coordinate 56,397,319 of CM037640.1, read as the reverse complement.
GGTGACAGAAGCCGTAGTCAGAAGTCTTCTATGCAATAAGCAGCATCACCCAAACCTACATTAATCATAACTCACACTGCCACACAGTAAATAAATAGAGGTTCAAACACAACAATGACACACTGGGAGTAAAGAGCAGCAGTACAATGCTCCTCTCAGGAGAGAGGAATTAAATGGCTGGCTCCATGAGCAGCAGAGATGATGAAACTTAAGTTTCCTGCAGATCTGTATCTAAGACCATGCTCTCCTCTGGACTCTCTGATGTCTAAGCAACACAGGATGGTGGTGTCTACACATCATCCTCTCCCCTGATGGGATCTCAAACTTCTGCCTCCTCAACCTGACCAACTATTTTCACAAAGCTTGTAGGAATGTCTTTGCTTTCTTTTTTCCCTTCTATATTTATCTTTCTGACAAGCTTGGACAGAATCAGCTCATACAGCCAAAAGTCTGTGGTGACTGCTTTTTCCCTGTTGTTTGGAGCTGCCTTTTTCTGACTCATCCTGCTTTTGATTTATTTGTTGGAGGGGGAATGGCTTCCATGCCAGACAAAGAGCTGATGGAGGAAAATCACCAACTTTCCTAAAATTTCCAAAGCACAATCATAGAACTGTAGAATCATAGAGCCATAGACTCAACCAGGTTGGAAAAGACCTCAGAGATCATCAATTACCAACACCTAACACCTCCTGACAACTAAACCATGGCTCCAGGTGCCACATCCAAGCCTTTCTTGAACACATCCAGGGATGGGGACTTTTCTAAACCCTCTTCTGGTGTCATTTCATATTAGAATCATAGAATCAGTAAGGTTGGAAAAGACCTCAGAGATCATCAAGTCCAACCTATCACCCAACACCTCCTGACTAACTAAACCATGGCTCCAAGTGCCACATTCCATCCTTTATTGAACACCTCCAGTGATAGTGACTCCACCACCTCCCTGGGCAGCACATCCCAAGGGCCAATCTCTCTTGCTGGGAAGAACTTTCTCCTCACCTCCAGCCTAAATTTCCCCTGGCACAGCTTGGGACTGTGACCTCTTGCTCTGGTGCTGTAAGTAACAAGTAAGAAGTAACGAGCCTGTGGAAGCAGAGAGCAGAGAGGTGCTTGGCTGCCATGTCACGAGACCTAAGGAAGATACAGAGAGGGGATGACCAGAAAACAGCAAGGGAACCTCTTGCTCCACACCTGAGAGCTGGAAAAGAGGAAAAGCCCTGCATCTAATGGAAAAACTAACAAGGGACATGACTGCAGGAGGCTGCTTTCCAAGAGCTCGAAAGCAGAACTCTGCCACATCCACCCCAGAAATAGTCTGAATCACGGCTGCTGAGAGCAAAGAGAGGAGTTTCAGGCTCATCCCCGAGCTCCTCTCTGACTCATCAGGTACAATTTTTGTCTGAGTGATTCTCAGAAAACTTTTGTGTCTCACTAAGAAGGCAAAGCAAGGCAAGGCAAGGCAAGGCAAGGCAAGGCAAGGCAAGGCAAGGCAAAAGGGGGCAAAGAAATTCACCATTTAAAGAACATCTCTCTGTCTCTTTGAGCTGGTCCATGCAAGACGAGAAGGAGAGAGCTCTCTGCTTTCACTCACAGTATTACAGCATCACAGAACATTAGAGGTTGGAAGGAAGATCATCCAATCCAACCACCCTGCCAAAACAGGATCACCCAGGGTCATCTACACAGGAATGCATCCAGGTGGGTTTGAGTGTCTCCAGAGAGGGAGACTCCACAACCCCCCTGTGCAGCCTCTTCCAAGGCTCTGGCACCCTCACAGGGAAAAAGTTTTTCCTCCTGTTTCCATGGAACTTCCTGTGCCTTGACTTCCACCACTGCCCCTTGTGCTGGCATTGGGCATCACCCAGCAGAGCCTGGCTCCAGCCTCTTGGCACTCACCCTGCACATCATTAATGAGGTCACCTCTTAGTCTCTTCTCCAAGCTTAAGAACCCCAGCTTCCTCAGTCTCTCCTTGTAAGGGAGATGTTCTGCCTAATGTCCAATCTAAATCTACCCTTCTACAGCTTCAGAACGTTGTCCCTTGTCCTACTTCTCCATGTCCTTGCAAACAGTCCCTTCCCAGTCTTCTTGTAGGCCCCTTTCAAGTACTGGCAGGCTGCTATAAGGTCACCTCAGAGCCTTCTCTTCTCCAGGCTCAACAGCACTAACTCTCTCAGCCTGTCTTCACAGGAGAGGTGCTTCAGCCCCCTGCTCATTTTTGTGGCCCTAAATTAGATTCAAGTGTAGTTGGACCTTTGCTGAGCATGCAGTGAAAGCTGTCAGAATTTGGGGCTTTTTCCCTTCAAAGAAATAGAGTTTCTTCCATCCTGCCCATTTCTGCCCAATCAATGTAATCAATAGTTTTTGAAAGATGATTTACTATTCAGCTATTTACTTCCTGCTTGGGGTTGGTTTTTTATTAATAATTGTGGTAGTATGTCATTTAATCTGGCTTTTCAACTGAATTTATCCTCCAGACTAGACAAACCCAATGTTCCCAGGCCATGCTGAGTAGGGAAGTTATATTGCACAGCCATATCTCATTGACATGCTGGATGGGCTGGAGTGTGTGCAGAGAAGGGCCACAAGGATGAGCTCCTCTCCTATGAGGACACACTGAGAAGAGAAGGCTCTGAGGAGACCTTATTGTGGCCTTTCAGTATCCAAAGGGGGCTCCAAGAAAGCTGGGGAGGGACTTTTGAGGGTGTCAGGGAGTGATAGGACTGGGGGGGAATGGAACAAAAGTAGAAATGGGGAGATTCAGATTGGACGTTGGAAAGAAGATTTTTCCCATGAGGGTGGTGAGAGCCTGGCACAGGTTGCCCAGGGAGGTGGTGGAAACCTCTTGCCTGGAGGTTTTGAAGGCCAAGCTGGATGTGACTCTGGGGAACCTGATCTAGTGTGAGGTGTCCCTGCCCATGGCAGGGGGGTTGGAACTGAATGATCCTTGAAGGTCCCTTCCAACCCTAACAATTCTATGATTCTACATATCCTTCTACCTTGGTATCTTTTGTGTTTTGTTTACTTTAGTAAATAGGATTTCTATGTCCCCCCCATTCTGTGTGAGTATGTTTATTTACTCCTTTGGGGTAAATTCATTCTCTGCTCAGTCCTGAGCTGTCCCAGCTCAAACCAAGGCACCATGCACCAGCATTGATGGGTGAAGTCCTGAAGCCAGGTAATCAAACTGCCATCCCAGTCTGTGTCCCAGTAGAGGGGTCTGGATGAAATGAAGACAGACTGAGAGCCCTGGGGCTGTTTAGTCTGGAGAAGAGAAGGCTGAGAGGGATCTGATCAATGTCTATCAATAGCTGAGGAGTGGGTGTCAAGTGGAGGGGGCCAAGCTCTTTTCCACAGTGTTCAAGAATAACACAAGGACCAATGGAGACAAACTTGACCAGAGAAGGTTTCCCCTCAATATGAGGAGAAACTTCTTTACAGTGAGGATGACAGAGCCCTGGAGCAGGCTGCCCAGAGAGGTTGTGGAGTCTCCTTCTCTGGAGATTTTCCAACCCCAGCTGGATGCATTCTCTGTGCAGACTGCCCTGGGTGATGCTGCTTTGGCAGGGGGGTTGGACTGGATGATCTCTTGGGGTCCCTTCCAGCCTCTAAAGTACTATGGCAAAGCTCTAACTGATTTCACAGAGGGCTGGCTGTCATCCATGGAAATAAACAACCCCTGTCCCCAGCATTAACAGCCTAAAAGCATTTCCATCTCAGCCTGTCATGCTTTACCTAGCACTTTACTGGCAAACATCTTTCATAGTGTAAGCAATTCTGCAGTGTGTATAGAGGTAGTAAAACAAGCAGTGCTTCTGTAACTCCCTTAAACTTCACTTAGAGTGATGACACATTTGGTTTTATCTTGCATGACTTCCAAGGGAGGGGGGGGGGAAAGAAATGTTCTGAAAGTTCTATGTTTGAATCTTCTCCTTAAAGAGAGTGCTCCTGACAGATGATTTTCCTTTCAGCTCCGTGGATGCTGCTAAGTATATTTCGTTTCCCAAGCAATATAATTGCAGCTATTCAAGGGGACTACTTCATGTCCCTTAATAACCAAACATTATCCCCCTCAGATAATACAATTTGACTTCAGAGAAGTTTGTCTTGTTTAGGTAGGATGTTTAAGAGTTTTTTTGGTTTTCTTTTTGTTTTGAAGTGCAAAGGAAGGGGGAATAAATTTGAGTCCAGAAGCTCTGCTGGAGGGAGCTGCAGGTGATTTTTATGAGAATGGAGAGGGTATGTGTGGCTGACTGTATAGATGTATATGAATATCTATACAGATATCTATATGCTTCCATATAGGTATCTAAATATCTCTATGGAAGCACAGAAACACTCAGGTTGGAGGAGACCCTCAGGAGCACCAAGTCCAACCCACAACCCTACTCTTCAAGGGTCACCCCTAAACCAGAGCCCCAAGCACCACAGCCAAACCACCCTCAAACACAGCCAGGCTTGGGGACTCCACCACCTCCCTGGGTAGCACATTGCAAGCCCTGACCTCTCTTGCTATCTAAAAATGTTTCCTAATGGCCACTCTAACCTACCCAGGGGCAGCTTGAGGCCATTCCCTCTTCTTCTATCACTAATTACCTGGGAGAAGAGACCAGCAGCAGCCTCTCCACAACCTCCTTTCGAGTAGTTGTAGACAGCAATGAGGTCTCCCCACAGCCTCTTCTTTTCCAAACTAACCATCTCCAGCTCCTTCAGTCTCTCTTCATCAGATTTATTCTCCAGGCCCTTCACAGCTTCCTTGCCCCCATCTCCCCTGGTTCCAGCACCTCCACATCTCTACTGTATTGAGGTGTCCAAAACTGGACACAGTACTCAAGGTGTGGCCTCCCCAGAGCTGAGTCCCAGGGGACAATCCCCTCCCTGCTCCTGCTGGACACAGCATTGCTGATCCCAGCCAGGAGGCCTTTGGCTTTCTTGGCCCCCTGGGCACACTGCTGGCACCTCTTCAGCTGCTTGTCCATCAGCACCCCCAGGTCCCTTTCTGCCATCAGCTTTCCAGCCACACTGCCCCAAGGCTATGGTGTTGCTTGGGGTTGTGCTCCAAGTGCAGGACCTGGCACTTGGCCTTGCTGAAGCTGCTCCTGGTAACGCTGGCCATGGATCCACTAAGAGAGGTAGATACATTTGCCTGTGAGCATTTATACTTGCCTCTCAGTATATATACATAGCCACCCACACAGACATCTGGGCAGGACTTCATTTGCAGAATCAGTGCTCTCTGACTCGCATCTTGAGGTGCTCCGGCACCAGAGGAGGACAAGGTCTTGTAAAACAGATAACAAATAAGGAGGCAGTGAAGAACAAACAGTGGTGAGAATGAAATCACAAGATGTTGTAAATCATCTGTGGGCCCAGCATGGTGTTTCTTAATCATAAGAAAACACCTTTAATGAGGGATGGGGGTTGTCCCTGCCTGCTCTGCTACATGCAGAGGTAGCATTATTTGGCTGATCCATGTGCCACAGCAGAGGCAGGTTTTGAGGAGCCAGTAGAAAGAGAAGATTCCCATCAGAGCTTTGCAAAGGCTACGTTTTTCTTCTTTAAATCAGTTGGAGTTCCCAGAGCTGAGTCATTAATAAGCATTATTTAAGTTATTCCTTTTTTTAATGAAGTTCAGAGCCTCAGGGCACTGGGGGCAGGATGACATCAAAGTTTGAGTGATTTGCCATACAACTGAACAGCAACAAGGCTTCCAGGAGTTACCCCATGCTTTTTGGAGAGCTGTTGTGTGTCATGGAATCATAGGATTGCCAGGGGAAGTTTAGGCTCGAGGTGAGGGGAAAGTTCTTCACTGAGAGAGTCATTTGCCATTGGAATGGGCTGCCCAGGGAGGTGGTGGAGTCACCATCCCTGGAGGCGTCCAAGAGGGGATTGGATGTGGCACTTGGTGGCATAGTTTAGTCATGAGGTCTGTGGTGACAGGTTGGACTTGGTGATCTTTGAGGTCTCTTCCAACCTTGGTGATACTGTGATTCCATTAATAGGGGCTCCAGAAGTGGACACAGTGCTTCAGGTGGGGTCTCACCATAGCAGAGTAGAGGGGGAGAATCACCTCACTGGCCCTGCTGGCAATAGAATAGGGTAGGATAGGATGGAATGGAATGGAATGGAATGGAATGGAATGGAATGGAATGGAATGGAATGGAATGGAATGGAATAGAATGGAATGGAATGGAATGGAATAGAATAGAATAGAATAGAATAGAATAGAATAGAATAGAATAGAATAGAATAGAATAGAATAGAATAGAATAGAATAGAATAGAATAGAATAGAATAGACCAGGTTGGAAAATACCTTGGAGCTCATCGACTCCAACCTCTCACCCAACACCATCTAATCAACTAATCCATGGCACCAAGGGCCTCAGCCAGGCTCTTCTTAAACACTTCCAGTGATGGTGACTCCACCACCTCCCTGGGCAGCACATTCCAAGGCCAATCTCTCTTGCTGGGAAGAACTTCTTCCTAACATCCAGCCTAAACCTTCCCTGGCACAGCATGAGACTGTGTCCTCTTGTTCTGGTGCTGGGTGCCTGGGAGAAGAGACCAACCCCCACCTGGCTATAACCTCCCTTTAGGTAGTTGTAGACAGCAAGAAGGTCTCCCCTGAGCCTCCTCCTGTCCAGGCCAAGCAACCCCAGCTCCCTCAGCCTCCTATTGTCTTGATGCAGCCCAGGATGTGATTGGCTTTCTGGGCTGCAAGTGCACACTGCTGTCTCATGTAGGACAGAGCAGCACAGTCCCAGCTCCACTAAGACTTCAGGTGGCTGCTTGACAGCCTCCTGGTCCCAACTTTCAACACATCATCACTTTCCCTCCCCTTCTGAAAGCTCTTTACAGCCTTCATAATCAACTGAGTGAGGCTTTGGTTGCAGATCACTTGAAAAAGAAGCAGCAAAGTGGAGCTGAAAACATGTTCAGGAGACTACAGCAGAGATTTAGAACATCTTTGGGACTGCCTGCACACAACCTCCCACCCATTAGAGCAGCCTTAGTGTCCAAAGTCACCCTGGCACCTGGGAGCCTTGCCTCCTATAGGACTTTCAGCCACATACCAGAAACCAGGAGGGAGGTGAAAGTTAATGCAATGGTTTCATACTTACATGGAAGTTTACTCAACAGAGACAAATTGCCTAATGTCTGGGGGAAAACAAAAACTCAAACAACTTTCACAAGGACTGGACATTGTGAAGTTGTCTCCTAGAGACAGAGACCTCTGTTCAGTGCTGCCCTTCAGATGCCCAAATAGTGTTTCCCTTATCAGATAGCCAAGGGCATTCCCAAAGCTCACCATTATCACACCGCCTATGAGAGAATATCAAGCTCAGAGACAGCCAATTTGTACAGCTGAGTAATGCTAAACAGAAAGCTACCACAGATTGGAATGTTCTACCAACTCCTTTGCTGTTGGGAAGCTTCCAGACATCTTACTGTGTCTCAGAACCCATCTGAAGGTGAGGGTTACTCATCACCTTCTGTAAATCAGGCTGACAGATCAGTGTACCCAGTAAAATGGATCTTTCATTAGAAGCCTTTGAGAGTCACAGGATCCCAGGATGTTAGGGGTTGGAAGGGACCTCTGGAGATCATTGAGTCCAACCCCCTGCCAGAGCAGGACCAGAGAATCCAGCACAGCTCACACAGGAACACATCCAGATGGGCCTGGAATGTCTCCAGAGAAGGAGAATCCACAACCTCCTGGGCAGCTTGTTCCAGTGCTCTGTGAACCTCACAGTGAAGAAGTTCCTCCTGAGGTTGAGGTGGAGCCTCCTGTGCTGGAGTTTATATCCATTGCTCCATGTCCTATAGAATCAGAATCATAGAATTCTTAGGGTTGGAAGGGACCTCAAGGATTAGCCAGTTCCAATCCCCTGTCATGGGCAGGGACACCTCACACTGCAGCAGGTTGCTCACAGCCACATCCAGCCTGGCCTTCAAAACCTCCAGGGATGAGGCTTCCACCACCTCCCTGGGAAATCTCTTCCAGTGTCTCACCACCCTCATGGGGGAGTCACCTTCATTGGAGGTGTTCAGGAGGAGTGCTTGGTGCCATGGGTTAGTTGTTTGGGTGGGTTGGATTGGTTGATGGGCTGGACGTGATGATCTTGAAGGTCTCTTCCAACCTGGTCTATTCTATTCTATTCTATTCTATTCTATTCTATTCTATTCTATTCTATTCTATTCTTCCTGACATCCAATCTGAATCTCCCCATTTCTAGTTCTGTTCCATCCCCCCCCAGTCCTGTCACTCCCTGACACCCTCAAAAGTCCCTCCCCAGCTTTCTTGTAGCGCCCTTCAGATACTGGAAGGCCACAATTAGGTCTCCTGGGAGCCTTCTCCTCTCCAGACTGAACAGCCCCAACTCCCTCAGTCTGTCCTCATAGCAGAGCAGCTCCAGCCCTCTGCTCATCCTTGTGGCCCTTTTCTGGAAACCTTGCAGCACCTCCAGATCCTTCCTGTAATAGGGGCTCCAGAACTGGCCACAGTGCTCCAGGTGGGGTCTCACCAGAGCGGAGTAGAGGGGAGAATCACCTCCCTCGAGCTGCTGGCTCTGCTTCTCTTGCTGCAGCCCAGGACGTGATGGCCTTTCCAGGCTGCAGTTTCACACTGGAGTCATGTAAATCGAGCAGCTGCTCAGAGGACAGCAGTATCTGCTGTGGCTGAGGCACTGTCATAACTCAGCCCCTGTTCCAAGCCATTTGTGGCATTCTGGCAAAGAGTATCCAAAGCACATGGCAGGAATCATGGCAATACAGTCAAAGAGAAATAAAAATTGTGTCAGCTGCACCAAGCTGATGATTTGAAAGGTATAAAAGCTACAGACAACAGGGAGTTAATGTCTGGGGAGAGGCTTGCAAAAGCTGCATAAAGAAAAGTCAAAGCTCACTGCTTTCCATCTACCCTTTATTCCTAGTTGTCTGCTTGCTTCTTGGAGCATGCAGTGAGCTTGTGGCCAAACCTTCTGGCAAAGCTGTGGGTTTTCTCTAAAGTGTCTCATGCAAGGCCTTTGACACCATCCCCCACAGCAAACTGCTGGCCAAGCTGTCAGCCCCTGGCTTGGACAGCAGCACTCTGAGCTGGGTTAGGAACTGGCTGGAGGCTGAGGCCAGAGAGTGGTGGTGAATGGTGCCACAGCCATCTGGCAGCCAGGCACCAGTGGTGTGCCCCAGGGACCACTGCTGGGCCCCATCCTGTTCAATATCTTTATTGATGATTTGGATGAGGGGATTGAGTCCATCATCAGTAAATTTGCAGATGACACCAAGCTGGGGACAGGAGTTGATCTGTTAGAGGGTAGGAGAGCTCTGCAGAGAGCCTTGCCAGGCTGGAGAGATGGGCAGAGTCCAAGGGCAGGAGATTGAACACATCCAAGTGCTGGGTTCTGCACATTGGCCACAGCAACCCCAGGCAGTGCTACAGGCTGGGGACAGAGTGGCTGGAGAGCGGCCAGGCAGAGAGGGACCTGGGGATGCTGGTTAATAGTAGGCTGAACATGAGCCATCAGTGTGCCCAGTGGCCAAGAAGGCCAATGGCATCCTGGCTTGCATCAGGAACAGTGTGGCCAGCAGGAGCAGGGAGGTCATTCTGCCCCTGTACACTGCACTGGTTAGGCCACACCTTGAGTCCTGTGTCCAGTTCTGGGCTCCTCAGTTCAGGAAAGATGTTGAGATGCTGGAAGGTGTCCAGAGAAGGGCAACAAAGCTGGGGAGGGGTCTGGAGCACAGCCCTGTGAGGAGAGGCTGAGGGAGCTGGGGTTGCTTAGCCTGGAGAACAGGAGGCTCAGGAGAGACCTCCTTGCTCTCTACAACTCCCTGAAGGGAGGTTGTAGCCAGGTGGGGGTTGGTCTCTTCTCCCAGGCAGCCAGCACCAGAATAAGAGGACACAGTCTCAAGCTGTGCCAGGGGAGGTTGAGGCTGGATGTTAGGAAGAAATTCTTCCCAGCAAGAGAGATTGGCCCTTGGGATGTGCTGCCCAGGGAGGTGGTGGAGTCACCATCACTGGGGGTGTTTAGGAAGAGCCTGGCTGAGGCCCTTGGTGCCATGGTTCAGTTGATCAGGTGGTGTTGGGTGATAGGTTGGGCTTGATGTTCTCAAAGTTCTTTTCCAGCCTGGTTAATTCTGTGATTCTATGATTTGCATATTCCACAATTTGTCTTGAACTATCCTATGGCCAGCAGAAATGACTACAAACTCTGTTACCTGTGCATGTAGGCTGCAACTACTCAGACTGAATCAGGTCCCACTGAATATAATGGCACAGAGCCATCACCTTCATCCCTTATTTGCTGTCTCCTGGAGTTTGGGTGGGTTTTATTTTTTAACAGTCTACAGCAAGGGATAGATGTCAGTGTCCTTGTAACTAGCAGGCTGTCCATAGATCTTTGTGCCCACAATTCAGCTTCAGCACTGCTGAAGTGTTGCTTTTACTGTCAAAAGCTAACCCAAATCATCTGTCCCTGTTCTAAGAGCAAATTCACCTGCAATTGTGCCAGCTTCCACCTCTTTATGCCATCAGAAGGAGGGAGAACCATCTCATCTTATCTTAGGCATTCATGAGTCACACAGACTCCCACAAATTTCTCTCTCTGCTCTCTCAGACAGGGCTCTGAGCAACCTGATCTGGTTAAAAATGTCTCTTCTCACTGCAGGGAGGTTGGGCTGGATGACCTTTAAAGGTCCTTTCCAACCCAAAGCACTGTATGATTCTGTCTTGCAGTAAAGGTGCCCAGAGTACCTCTGCCTAACACAGGATTAAGCCTCAGGAAAAAGGATGTCTGCTGTTCCCATTTAAGTAGTCATGTACAAGTAAATAAATACTTGCTACCTTCTACTGCAACCAAGGATGTGAGAAGCACCTGGGGGAGTGCTCCAGGGGCACATATTGCCACAGGAGTGGTGGCTGGCAAGCTGGGGTTGGGTTCACCCAAGTCCTTTAAACTGGGACAAGGGTGGAGCCAGTGTCATAGAACCATAGAATGGTTTGGACTTAGAGATTATCTAGTTCCAACACATTTGCCATGGGTAGGGATACCCTCTGCTAGACCAGGCTGTTCAAGGCCCCGTCTAACCTCCTTGGAGCCTCCACAACTTCTCTAGGCAACATGTTCCAGGGCCTCTTCACCTTCATGGGGAAGAACATCTTTGAAATATCTAATATAAATCATAGAATGTTAGGGTTGAAGGGACCTCAAAGATCATCCAGTTCCAACCCCCCTGCCCTCACACCAGATCAGGCTGCTCAGAGCCACAGCCAGCCTGGCTGCAAACACCTCCAGGCATGAGGCTGCCACCACCTCCCTGGGAATTCCGTTCCAGTGTCTCACCACCCTCATGGGGAAAAACTTCTTCCCAACATCCAGTCTGAATCTACCTCTTTCTAGTTCTTTTCCCATTCCCCTAGTCCTATCACTCCCTGACACCCTCAGAAGTCCCTCCCCAGCTTTCTTGGAGCCCCCTTCAGATCCTGGAAGGCCACAATTAGGTCTCCTCAGAGCCTTCTCTTCTCCAGACTGAACAGCCCCAACTCTCTCACTCTTTCCTCATAGCAGAGCAGCTCCAGCCCTCTGCTCATCCTGGTGGCCCTTCTCTGGACACCTTCCAGCACCTCCAGATCCTTCCTGTAATAGAGGCTCCAGAACTGGACGCAGTACTCCAGGTAGCTTCAACCATCTTGCAGCCATTACTCCTTGTGCTATCACTACAAGCCTTGGAAAAAGTCCCTCTCCAGCCATCCTGTAGGTCCCCTGGAAATACTGGAAGACTGCTATAATTTCTCCTTGGAGCACTTCTCCTCTCTAAAGTAAGTCCCTGAGGCTCACCAGTCACGGCTCGAGCCATCCTTCCTGCAGTTTATTTCACAAAGTATTTCTGTGAGGGAAGAAATGGCTATCAACTTAAAAACAGAAACCCCACCCTGATTAAAGAAACCCAAAGGAAACTCAAGGTTCCACGTGGCCTTTCAAATCTTATGGCCTCCCTAAGAAAAGAAAAGGAGAGCAGTTAATCCATGCCTACCATTTGGTGCAATGCAGTGTCTTCCAAGGGGGAGAACTTTTGTTCCTCAGAATTATGTTTATAATGTCACCTCTGCCAGGAATGATTTAAGAGCTTCCAGATAAAGGAATGAATTTCATCAGAGGCAGGGAGATCACCTCAAGTCTCGCCTTAGCTTCTTGATGAATAAAACACCCTCACAGAATCACAGAATGCCAGGGGCTGGAAGGGACCTCCAAAGCTCATCCAGTCCAACCTCACTGCCAGGGCAGGAGCACCTAGAGCAGATCACACAGAAACACAGCCAGGTGGCTTTGGAATATCTCCAGAGAGGGAGACTCCACAGGCCCCCAGGCAGCCTGCTCCAGTGCTCTGTCACCCTCACAGGGAAAAGGTTTTTCCTCCTGTTTTCATGGAACTTCCTCTGCCTCAGCTTCCACCACTGCCCCTTGTGCTGTCATTGGGCATCCCCAGCAGAGCCTGGCTCCATCTTCTTGCCGCTCACCCTTTACATATTTATAAACATTGATGAGGTCACCTCTCAGTCTCCTCTTCTCCAAGCTAGAGAGCCCTCAGCTCCCTCAGTCTCTCCTCATAAGGAAAATGTTCCACTCCCTCCATCATCCTCATAGCTCTGCACTGGACTCTTTCAAGCAGTTCCCTGAGGTCCTTCTTGAACTGAGGGGGCCAGAACTGGACACAATATTCCAGATGTGGCCTCACCAGGGCAGAGTAGAGGGGGAGGAGAACCTCTCTTGACCTACTGGTCACAGCCCTTCAAATCCACCCCAGAATGGCACTGGCCTTCCTGGCCACAAGAGCACATTGCTCATTGGTCATCCTTCCATCCACCAGGACCCCCCAGGTCCCTTTCGCCTTCACAGCTCTCCAGCAGGTCCATCCCCAACCCATACTGGTGCATGAAGTTGTTCCTTCCCAGGTGCAAGACTCTACCCTTGTTGACTCCTCAGCCCTCTCCAGCATCTTGATGCTACACTCAGAACTGGGACTTTGAAACACAGGGAAATATTTGTGCCTCAGTTGAAAGGATGTCTTAAAGGGAAAAAAAACCTAAGAGAGTAAACAGAAGTGCCTTGAGGAGAGATGAGTTTGTTGTCTAAGCTTTGGACAGCTTAAAAAGGGAAACTACCTTAAAGCAGGTGCATCCAACCTACTGCTCTGAACAGCTATTACACAGCAGCAGGGTGCCTGCTGTGAGTGAGAACAAGCAGTTCCTCACATTTTCAGACAGGGAAGGCTGTCACAGAAGTCCACACATCTTGCATGCAGGAATTGCCACTTGCCATTGCCAAAGCCTGACTGCCATTCCTGCCTGCAGGTAGGAATCTTCTCCCTAAATAGAACTTACACTCCTTCCAATGCTGGGTACAACAGAATGTTTCTAAAGACTTCAATTAAGCAGTTCCAAAAGGATTCACAGAATACAGAATGAACCAGGTTGGAAAAGACCTTGGAGATCATCCAGTCCAACCTATCACCCAACACCATCTCATCAACTAAACCATGGCACCAAGTGCCTCAGCCAGGCTCTTATTAAACACCTCCAGGGATGGTGACTCCACCACCTCCTGGCAGCACATCCCAATGGCCAATCTCTCTTGCTGGGAAGATTTTCTTCCTAACATCCATCCTGAACCTCCCCTGGTCCTGAGCCTTCTCAGGAACAGTGTGGCCAGCAGGAGCAGGGAAGCCTGGAGAAGAGGAGGCTCAGGGGACACCTTCTTGCTCTCTACAACTCCCTGAAGGGAGGTTGTAGCCAGGTGGGGGTTGGTCTCTTCTCTCAGGTTCCCAGCACCAGAACAAGAGCACACAGTCTCAAGGTGTGCCAGGGGAAGTTTAGGCTGGATCTTAGAAAGAAGTTCTTCCCAGAAAGAGCAGTTGGCCATTGGAATGCTGCCATTGGAGTGCTGCCCAGGGAGGTGGTGGAGTCACTGTCAGGTGGTTTTAGATATCAGGTCATAGGTTGGACTTGATGATCTCTGAGGTCTTTTCCAGCCTGGTTGATTCTATGATTCTCTGAAAGGATAAGAGTAGAGAGAGAATAAACACAGAAAAGGGCAATAATGTTAGCCAGAAATCTGTCCACACATGGAGCCACTAAATGAGTTAAGGCTTTTAGCCTGTGAAAAGAGACTACTAATGTGTGTTGAGTAGTTCAGCTCTGGAGGATCATTCCTTGACTGTGCAGTGTAAGGGTGCTGCTATTAGACACCTGCTTTAAAACAAGCCAGAGGAAGAGCTTTTCCACACAGCCTGGAACACAGCTCAGGAGCTCACTGCTGTGGGATGTGTCAGATGTAAAAGTGGAAATGCATTGAGCGAATTTGGGGTGGGTTTGGAGAAGAAAGGTCATGGAGAACAAACTCTGGCACAGAGCAGCCTCTAGCACCTGCTTGCTGGGAAGATCAGCTGTGGTCAGCAGGGCTCTCTGTGTGCCATGTTTTCGGGCAGCAGCAGCAACTGCTGATAGCCACTGGCTACAGTTTGAGCCTTTAGTTTGTCTATAAGGCCTGGGGCTGTTTAGTCTTGAGAAGGCTGAGAGAGGATCTGATCAATCTCTATCAATAGCTGAGGGGTGGGGGTCAAATGGAGGGGGCCAAGCTCTTTTGGGTGGTGCACAGCAATAAGCCAAGGAACAATGGAGACAAACTTGACCAGAGAAGGTTTCAGCTCAACATGCAGAAAAACTTCTTTGCAGTGAGGGTGCCAGAGCCCTGGAGCAGGCTGCCCAGAGAGGTTGTGGAGACTTTCCAAACCCAGCTGGCTGTATTCCTGTACAGACTCCCCTGGGTGATGCTGCTTTGGCAGGGGGGTTGGACTGGATGTTGTCTGGAGGTCCCTTCCAACCTAACGTACTCTGATCACGGTATCACAGTATCACCAAGGTTGGAAGAATCACAGAACCACAGAATCCCAGAAACATTCAGGTTGGAAAAGACCCTCAGGCTCACCCAGTCCAACCCAGAACCCTACTCTGCAAAATTCACCCTTAAGCCATAATCCCAAGCCTCACATCCAAACGACCTTTAAACACATCCAGGCTCGGTGACTCAGGCACCCCCCTGGGCAGCACATTCCAATGCCTGACCACTCTTTCTGTGAATTTCATTTTTCCTGCTGAAAACAGCAGCCTGAGAGGGAGTCTGATCAGTGCTCAGCCAGAGCTAAAGGACCTGTGGGGAGTAAGAGGATGGGGCCAGACTCTTTGCAGGGGGTGCCCAGTGACAGGTCGAGGGGCAATGGGCACGAACTGGAACTGGAACCCAGAAAGGTCCATCTGAACAGGGGTGAAAGCTTGTTTGCTGTGAGGGTGGTGGAGCCCTGGAGCAGGCTACCCAGAGAGGTTGTGAAGACTCTCTCTTTGAAGAGATTCCAAGCCCACCAGACATTGAGATTCCTGGGTAACCTGCTCTCGGTGAGAGCAGAGACCTCAAAGATCATCCAGTCCAACCTGTCACCACAGACCCCATCCTGTGATACTGCGTGGCCAAAGAGTCTCAACATAATTGTGCTCATACCCATTCTATCACATAGAGTTCACCCTGTTTTTCACTGTTGACTGAGTGGCCAAGGGCTGAGTGACATGTGCCAGGGGACTCAGGTGGGTGCTGTGACTCAGACCTCCTGCCAGGGGGTGGTCGTGGCTCCGCTGAGCTGTCAGCCAGGCCTGCTTTCAGGCTTCCCCAGCACTTCTGCTTTTATCACTCTATTGGACTTTCTCATTGCCTAGCAAACCTTGGTTGTCTTAGAAGCTGGGTTTTAACATCTGTGCTTTGTAAGGAACCTAAGTACAAGGTGGTGCCTTGAGAAGCCACAATTCCAGCTGGTGGTCTCACAGGAAAGAAATCTTGTGGCATCAGTACCCAACATGCAGTACACAGTGCAAGCTCTACTCTCAGGATCTTTCTCTACCTTCTTGGCAAGGAGGAAGGGAAGGGGTCCACTAATGAGGCAAGTGATTTGTTCTGGCATGGAACAGACTGAGTATGGCTCCTTTGTAAATAACTTCTGGCTGTGCTTTCCTAGCAGGCAGGTGGAAGCTTCCTCATTTGTGTGCATTGCTAACCCATGCTTATCAAAGAGTGATAATGCAATGGACAAACAAATGCCATTGCCAGTATTAATATGCAAATTAGATGCTAGGAAGAAACGCTGGAGGACTCCTGAAATACAGCAGTGAGCACTAATTGCATTCCTTGCCCTTCAATATGCTGTGCACTGTAGATAGCTCTTGTCCCTAAATGAAAACTTAGAGCTTTCCTTTTTGCCTGCTTCTTCGTGCTTAAATACTGCAGATACATTTTTCCCTCCTAAATGCATTGCAGTGTTTGCATTTAACATTTTATTGTACCTCAGAGGAGGCTGACACGACCAACAGTTTCCTTCAACAGCATTTGGGTGCTGAGATACCCTAGAAATTGGTTAGTCCTGGGTTTTGGGAACAACAGGAACTGAGGTGGAATTCCTTGTGTACAGGCTGGGCAGGGACTGGCTTGAAAGCAGCCCTGAAGAAGAGGATTTGGGGTGTTGGTGGAGGAGAAGCTCAACAGGAGCCAGCAGTGAGCACTTGCGCCCAGAAAGCCAACCAGAGCCTGGGCTGCAGCAAGAGAAGCAGAGCCAGCAGGGCCAGAGAGGTGATTCTCCCCCTCTGCTCCGCTCTGGTGAGACCCCACCTGGAGCACTGTGTCCTGTTCTGGAGCCTCTATTACTGGAAGGATCTGGAGGTGCTGGAGGTGTCCAGAGAAGGGCCATGAGGAGGAGCAGAAATAGAAATGGGTAGATTCAGCTTGGATGTTAGGAAGAAGTTGTTCCCCATGAGGGTGGTGAGAGCCTGGCACAGGTTGCCCAGGGAGGTGGTGGAAGCCTCACGCCTGGAGGTTTTTGCAGCCAGGCTGGATGTGGCTGTGAGCAGCCTGCTGTAGTGTGAGGTGGCCCTGCATGGGGACAGGGGGGTCCCCATGGCAGGGGGGATGGAACTGGCTGATCCTTGAGGTCTCTTCCAACCCTGACAATTCTATGATTCTATGATCCCAAACAATCTCCCTTTGCAAGCACATCCAGCCCTGTCCTGGAAACTGCTTGGGGCTGTGTGGCTGTGTGGCTGTGTGGCTGTGTTTTTGTTTTCTTCCTGGCATTTTTTTATTCCTCCTGGAAATCTGATCCAGAACTTCAGTCTCCAGATGGCTGGAAGTCTCATTTCTTCATAACTATTTTCTTCAGATGCCAACACTGTCTGTGAGCTTGGAAGGTTCTTCTCTTGTGTTTTCTCCCTGAAGTATTTGTAGCACAGTTGTGCCCTGTCTCAGCATGTGGCATCTGTGCCCTTTTCACTCTTCTCTTCTCTTCTCTTCTCTTCTCTTCTCTTCTCTTCTCTTCTCTTCTCTTCTCTTCTCTTCTCTTCTCTTCTCTTCTCTTCTGTCTCTCTTCTCTTCTCTTCTCTTCTCTTTTTTTCTTTTCTTTTCTGAAAGAAAATCTGGGTAGATTCAGCTTGGATGTTAGGAAGAAGTTCTTCCCCAGGAGGGTGGTGAGAGACTGGCACAGGTTGCCCAGGAAGGTGGTGGAAGCCTCATCCCTGGAGGTGTTTGCAGCCAGGCTGGATGTGGCTGTGAGCAACCTGCTGTAGTGTGAGGTGTCCCTGCCCATGGCAGTAGGGTTGGAACTGGATGATCTTTGAGGTCCCTTCCAAGCCTGACAATTCTATGATTCTATGGTTCCTCCTTCATCCCTTCCCTGGTACCTTCACAGACACAGCCCAAGAGAGTTCAGCCAGCAGAAGGTCAGGAATGAGATAAGGGAGGAATTCAAAGCAGAATCACAGAGAGAAGCATGGAAAAGAGACAGAACAATCTGTTCAGGAAACTTTATCCTCATCAGCAACCCAATGGAATGATACAGACATAACATTAGTATTATTCTGCATCCAATGGCTAACTTTATTTACCTTTTACTGGTAATTTTCCTATTGTTATTCATAATTAAGACATTAGGCATTAGGCTCAAACTATAACACATTGAAGTAATTATTAATCTGTGGCATCTTAATCTCATCCAGAGCCTGTGGTAAAAGGCACTGCTGAAAGTTGTTTTGAAGCTTGTTATTAACTGCATCACCTACACTCACTTATCCTTCAAAGACCTAGAATGGATTTGTAAGGATTGACTTGCCCACAAAATCTGCTTTGACCTTTCTCCCTTGTGTTCCTTCACCTCTCAACTCTTCTCCATCGTGTTACAGCTCCTACTGATTTGTCCAGCACCAAAGTCAGAGGTTCTGCTTCGTGGTTCCTTGAATTCTCCCTCCAGCCCTTTGAGAACAACTGGTGTTCCATTTGCCACTCCCCAACCACCCAAAAGAAAGATGAAAAACAAAGACCTGCTAAAGAATAGGCTGGAAACTATAATTCACTCTTTGGCAGGTTCAGGCCTGAGTTCAATGGGCACATACTGGGCTCATGTTGCCTGATGCCAACAGTTTGATTCTTGCCTTTCCACTGACTTTTCTAAACCCTCTTCTGGTGTCATTTCATATTAGAATCATAGAATCATAGAATCAATAAGGTTGGAAAACACCTCAGAGATCATCAAGTCCAACCTGTCACCCAACACCTCCTGACTAACTAAACCATGGCTTCAAGTGCCACATCCAATCCCTTTTTGAACACCTCCAGGATGGGGACTCCACCACCTCCCTGGGCAGCACATCCCAATGGCAAATTACTCTTTCTGAGAAGAACTTTCTCCTCACCTCCAGCCTAAACATCCCCTGGCACAGCTTGAGACTGTGTCCTCTTGTTCTGCTGCTGGGTGCCTGGGAGAAGAGACCAACCCCCACCTGGCTACAACCTCCCTTCAGGGAGTTGCAGACAGCAAGAAGGTCTCCCCTGAGCCTCCTCTCCTCTAGGCTAAGCAACCCCAACTCCCTCAGCCTCTCCTCCCAGGGCTGTGCTCCAGACCCCTCCCCAGCTTTGTTGCCCTTCTCTGGACACCTTCCAGCATCTCAATATTGAGAGGGTTCCTCGAACTCCCCTAATATAAAGGGAGGTTTTATGGAAGGACATCTTCCTCAATGAATGTCAAAGAAAAGAATTCATTTTACGCTTAGTCTCTACTTTCCCTGGGCTTCCTGTAACTCCCTTCTATTGAGTTTGAGGTGTCAATATCTTCATTTAAAATCAGCTGCCCTAGTTCATACCTCATGTTCAGAATTCTGTTACTAGCAGAAAAGCACTCACATTCATTTTCCCAGTACAAATGAACTTGATCAAGCTGCCTATATCTATATCTCATCCTTCAACAGGTTTTTGAGTCTTTTAATAAGAAGTAAGCACAGTGACCTGTGCTAACTTCTATGGTCCTGCTCTGGCAGGGGGGTTGGACTTGGTGATCTTAGGAGGTCCCTTCCAACCCCTAACATCCTGCGGTCCTGTGACCTTATTTGCCCACACATTGTCAGTTACACAGCTTCATGTTTCACAGCATCCTGCACACAAGTGGAGGAAATACTCCATCCCAGAAGATTAACAACCTCAGTGATTGGGGTTTGTTTAGCCTGGAGAAGAGGAGGCACAGAGGAGACCTTGTAGCTCTCGACAACTACCTGAAAGGTGGTTGTAGCCAGGTGGGGGTTGGTCTCTTCTCCCAGGCAACCAGCACCAGAACAAGAGGACACAGTCTCAAGCTGTGCCACGGGAAGTTTAGGCTCGAGGTGAAGAGAAAGATCTTCCCAGAAAGAGTAATTGGCCACTGGAATGTGCTGCCCAGGGAGGTGGTGGAGTCACCATCCCTGGATGTATTGAAGAAAGGCTTGGATGTGGCACTTGGAGCCATGGTTAGTTGTCAGGAGGTGCTAGGTATTAGGTAATAGGTTGGACTTGATGATCTCTGAGGTCTTTTCCAACCTGGTTGATTCTATGATCCTGTGATCCTATGAAAGATGACATCACAAAGTATAAATTCAAAGCAGCAAGCACTTCTACTTATGTGTAAATTAGTTGTGTCATCCTCAACCCCACCCCCCCAAAAAAAAAAACCCTACCCAAACTGCATTTAAATTAGAAGGCAGGACTATATTATTTAGGTATAGTTTTAAATGCAGGAGGAAGATTGATGTTCCTGCTCTGGGTTTATCATAGGTCTCTGAAGACACAGCAAATGCTCAATGTTGTATTTATACTGCCACATGCTGTGATTTTTCAACCCCCCCTGCCTGGGACACTCTAGAGAACATGCCCTCTGCCCATCTGCAGTTGTGACAGCATTTAAGCTGCCATTTGTACAGCAAACCAGCAGAAGGGAATGAGAGCACTAAATCATCCTTGTGAAATGACACAAAGTACCCTGGCTGAAATTAGCACCACCATGTAAAGTGTTCACTCACCAAAAAGAGAAAGGACAGAAAGGAAACACAGTGCTATCCCTCTCCAGTGATAACTTCTTATTTAACAAGATAGCAACACGGGAGGTTGCTGTGGTAATGAAGCTGACAAATTATTTCTGCTCACTCTTCAGCATCCCCAAACATTTCTCTGCAGCATTCACTTCTTGTCACATCCAAGTGAATGTTTGCTAGCAGCATCGTGTCGAGATCTGTTAACTCTAACAGCAATCTTATTCAGGCCTTTCAGGTGAACTTTTCAGCCATGGGATAGAATGGAATGGAATGGAATGGAATGGAATGGAATGGAATGGAATGGAATGGAATGGAGGATGGATGGGATTGGATGGGATGGGATGGGATGGGATGGGATAGGAATAGATAGAATAGAATAGAAGATAGAATAGAATGGGATAGGATAGGGGATGGGATGGGATGGGGGATGGGATGGGATGGGATAGAATAGAATAGAATAGAATAGAATAGAATAGAATAGAATAGAATAGAATAGAATAGAATAGAAGAATAGAATAGAATAGAATAGATCAGGTTGGAAGAGACCTTCGAGATCATCACGTCCAACCCATCACCCAACACCATCTAATCAACTAAACCATGGCACCAAGCACCCCATCAAATCTCCTCCTAAACACATCCAGTGATGGGCAGCACATTCCAATGGGCAATCACTCTCTCTATGAAGAACTTCTTCCTAATATCCAGCTTAAACCTCCTCAGGTGCAGCTTGAGACTGTGTCCTCTTGTTCCAGTGCTGGTTGCCTGGGAGAAGAGGCCAACCCCACCTGGCTACAACCTCCCTTCAGGTACTTATGAGTATCTCTTCAGAAACTTCTGGATCTAAACAGGCCTACACTGATATTTAATTTCATGTACATTTGATACCTGTTTTTTTTATTGTTGCATAATGCAAAGCATTTCTAATTCCAGTCCTGCTCAAGAAGTCCATGTGGGGTTGTGTTCACAGAATCACAGAATGTTAGAGGTTGGAAGGGACCAACAGAGATCATCCAGTCCAACCCCCCTGCCAGAGCAGCAGCACCCAGGGCAGTCTCCACAGGAATGCATCCAGCTGGGGTTGGAAAGGCTCCACAGAAGGAGACTCCACAACCTCTCTGGGCAGCCTGCTCCAGGGGTTCTGTCACCTTCACTGCAAAGAAGTTTCTCTTCATGTTGAGCTGAAGCCTTCTATGTTCAAGTTTGTCTCCATTGGTCCTTGTGTTATTATTGAACACCACCCAAAAGAACTTGGCCCCCTCCACTTGAGCCCTCCCCTCAGCTATTGATAGACATTGATCAGATCCCCTCTCAGCCTTCTCTTCTCCAGGCTCAACAGCCCCAGGGGTCTCAGTCTCTCTTCACAGGGGAGATGCTCAAGTCCCCTAAGCATCCTCCTGGCTCTGCCTTGGACTCTCTCCAACAGGTCTCTGTCTCTCTTGAACTGGGGAGCCCAAAACTGGATTCAGTACTCCAGGTGTGGTCTCAGCAGGGCAGAGTAGAGGGGGAGGAGAACCTCCCTGGATCTGCTGGACACACTCCTCTTAATGCACCCCAGGATACCATTGGTCCTCTTGGCCACCAGGGTGCATCGCTGCCCCATGCAGAACTTGCTTCTGAACTTCCTGGCTGCTCCTTGCCTCCCCTGCCTCAGGCACACATCCACTACACTGCTTTACCACTTGGGCCACCACCTGGGGAAGGCAGAGGCAAAGATTTTGCATGAGAAAATGGTGTCTCTCTTAACATATTAGAACTCTTGCCAGCAGCCTAATAGGTGAAGTAGGCTGGTGAGGCATCATTTATTTGCATTTTTATGAAGTTCTTTTTCAGGAAAATTTAATTAGTCCTGGGTTAAAGGTCAAACCTCTGCCCTGGGATCTGATAAAAAACTGATTAAAAGATACAAAGGTAGAGAATCTGGGCATGCACATGGTGAGAACTGAAGAGCTGCAGAGGGGCAGTGTTATTCAGCATATCTATTAGTAAACAATCAGGAGGTCATCTACTGGGAGTCGATTTGGATGACACAGAAATGTTGAGGTGCATCATGCCTGAAGGAGGTCTGAGGAATTAAAAGGATGTTAATACACAAGCACCAGCTGTCCTGCCCTTAATGTGCCTGAAGTGCAGTTTGAGTTATTAAATCCCTGTGTGGTCCATGAACTCCCCAGCTAGTCATCCTCATAGACAAGATACCAGACTGGCTCTAGATAAGGGATCTACTTGAAACTGAGTGACTGACAGCAGCCCTCCAGCTGGGGCTTTTGGACACTTCTGGAAGCATTGACTGCAAGTCCTGCAAGGGTAGGGAGGCTCTACAAAGGGACTTGGATAGATTGAATCCATGGCCAATGTCAACAAGAGGAGCTTCAACAAGGCCAAGTGCCAGGTCCTGCACTTGGAGCACAACAACCCCAAGCAAGGCTACAGGCTTGGGGCAGTGTGGCTGGAAAGCTGATGGCAGAAAGGGACCTGGGGGTGCTCATGGACAAGCAGCTGAAGAGGAGCCAGCAGTGTGCCCAGGGGCCAAGAAAGCCAAAGGCCTCCTGGCTGGGATCAGCAATGCTGTGTCCAGCAGCAGCAGGGAGGGGATTGACCCCTGGCACTCAGCTCTGGGGAGGCCACACCTTGAGGATTGTGTCCAGTTTTGGACACTCAATACAGGAGAGCTGTGGAGGTGCTGGAGCCAGGGGAGAGGGGGGCAAGGAAGCTGTGAAGGGCCTGGAGAATAAATCTGATGAAGAGAGACTGAAGGAGCTGGAGATGGTTAGTTTGGAAAAGAAGAGGCTGTGGGGAGACCTCATTGCTGTCTAGAAATCCCTGAAAGGAGGTTGTGGAGAGGTTGGTGCTGGTCTCTTCTCACAGGTAATTAGTGATAGAAGAAGAGGGAATGGCCTCAAGCTGCCCCTGGGTAGGTTTAGAGTGGCCATTAGGAAACATTTTTTGAGGGTAAGAGTGGTTAGGGCTTGGAATGTGCTGCCCAGGGAGGTGGCTGAGTCCCCAAGCCTGGCTGTGTTTCAGGGTGGTTTGGCTGTGGTGCTTGGGGCTCTGGTTTAGGGGTGCCCCTTGCAGAGTAGGGTTGTGGGTTGGACTTGGTGCTCCTGAGGGTCTCTTCCAACCTGAATGTTTCTGGGATTCTGTGATTCTGTCCCAGGCAGCTCCAGCTCTGCCTAGTCCAGTCTGTATACTTGAAAGTGCTGCTTAATCTCCTGGATGAAGTAACTCCACAACTACCAGGCAGTTTCTGCTGCAATGAGATTCTGCTGTCCACATGGCAAGCAACTAACAGAAACTCCTGCAGATGAAAATAATAAAATAAAATAAAATAAAATAAAATAAAATAAAATAAGAATGGTCACAGAGGACAGCCTCCTGTACATTGTTAAGGTAATAGATGATGCATCATGCATATGCCTAAGTGTTTCACCCAGGCCAGCTGGGTTAGAAAAACTAAGACCTGCAGTTCTTACCCCATCCAGCTAAAGGTACTGCTGCAAAGACCTTTGCAATGCAGAATCCTGTTACTGCTGGGTTTGAGAGGCATCAGTCTCCATGACAGCATCACCACTGCTCTCCAGCAAAGACTCTCAGCATTGCTGCCAAGCTCTTACTGATTTCAACAAAGCCCTTTTGTAGAAATGTCCTTTCTTTCCTCCCTTCCTTTACTTCCTTTCTTCACTTTCCTTTCCCTCCTTCCCTTCCATCTTCTCTTTCCCTTCCTTTCCTCCCTTTCATTTCCCTCCTTCCCTTCCATCTTCTCTTTCCCTTCCTTTCCTTCCTTCCCCTCCTTCCCCTCTTTTCACTCCTTCCCTTCCATCTCCTCTTTCCCCTCATTCCCCTCTTTCCCCACCTTCCCCTCCTTCCCCTCCTTCCCCTCCTTCCCTCCTTCCCCTCCTTCTTTCCTTCCCCTCCTTCCTTCCTTCCTTCCTTCCCCTCCTTACCTCCTTCCCCTCCTTACCTTCCTTCCCCTCCTTCCCTTCCTTCCCCTCTTTCCCCTTCTTCCCTTCTGTCCCCTCCTTCCCCTCTTTGCCTTCCTTCCCCTCCTCCCCCTCTTTCCCCCCCTTCCTCTCCTTCCCTTCCATCCCCTTTTTCCCTTCTTTCCCTTTCTCCCCCTCCTTCCCTTCCTTCCCTTTCTTTACCACTGCTACAAAATCTCTCTCTGCTGGCCTGCAAGCACTGTGCATCTGTTCAGAGGAACCCTTTGCAGCTCCAAGTGTTGTTCATGCAGAGGCAGCTGAGTACAAAGGCAAATAATAGTGCTTTTAGCAAATTTTCTTGTCGCTGCTCCACACTTCTTCAGGCACAACAGTTTCAGGAGATGAAGGAGTCTTGCATAGCAACATTCATAGCAAATATTTTGATCCCCACTGACCTTGAGTCTTGTACCTCTGTGGGAGATGTATGGTGTGTAGTAGCAGCAGTGCTGGGGGGAAGTTCAGTGTGCCCAGTTACAGCCTGCACACAAATAAATGCATTTTATTACCTCTAAGCTTTCCTTTTCTCCCCTGGGTTCACAGGAGCCTCGTGATGTTTTGCTAAGGGGAACTTTGGAACTGGATGATCTTTCAAGGAGAGAGCCCTATAAAGCTCACTGTTAATTCAACTCCATCATATGCAGAACCCAGACCTGAAGGCCAATTTAAAATCTTCAGCATAAGATCAAAAACTACTACAAAAAGATGCAAATATTTTTAAACAGGAACCAACTCTTCAGGAGCCAAACTGCTTTGCAAGATGACAACTTTCTGCTTCCCTTTGAAGCAACTTCTCACTTTGAGATCTGATGGAATAGCTCAACATCACAAACCAGGAAAGCACTGTTAATTATGGTTATTGTTTTGATGGATACAAAAAATGCAGTCACAGATGAAGATCTCCTAATGTGCACAGCCCCAAAGAAATTACTGCTCCCTGCTTGACAGAGATTATGGCAGCCCTGTGGAGAAGGACCTGGGAGTGCTGCTGGACAACAAGTTCTGCATGGGACAGCAATGTGCCCTGGGGGCCAAGAAGGCCAAGGGGGTCCTGGGATGCCTGAAGAGGAGTGTGTCCAGCAGAGCCAGGGAGGTTCTCTTCCCCCTCTACTCTGCCTTAATGAGACCTCACCTGGAATACTGCATCCAGTTTTGGGCTCCTCAGTTCAAGACAGACAGTGATCTACATGAGATAGTCCAATGGAGGGCTACAAGGATGATGAAGGGACTGGAGCAATGCCCTATGAGGACAGGCTGAGAGCTGTTTAGTCTGGAGAAGAGAAGGCTGAGAGGGGATCTAATGTTCATAAATATCTGAGGGCTGGATGTCAGGAAGGAAGGATCAGCCTCTGCCTCAGTTGCACTCTGTGACAGGACAAGGGGCAATGGATATAAACTACAACACAGGAGGTTCCACCTCAACATGAGGAGGAAGTTCTTCACTGTGAGGGTCACAGAGCACTGGAACAGGCTGCCCAGAGAGGTTGTGGAGTCTCCTTCTCTGCAGCCTTTCCAGCCCTGTCTGGATGTGTTCCTGTATGACCTGTGCTGGATTTTATGGTCCTGCTCTGTCAGGGGGATTGAACTTGATGATCTCCAGAGGACTCTTCCATCCCTAACACCCTGTGATCCATAAAAGAGCAAGTGGACAAAAATACACAGGAAAGCAATGCAATAATAAGGAAAAACCAATCCCCTATTTCCTGGGGTCATATGCAAAGAGATAGAAGGTCGACCAAGCATTTGTAAAGGCTCCCTCTTCAACCAAGGTGTGCTCACATTCGAGCAAGGACATTCAAAATAGGATGTGTGCACTGTCAGCACCTGCCAAATGCAGCCTCATCATCTGAGAACAGCACAAGGTGGAGAGAGAAGTGAAATTCCAAATTTAATAAGCGTTATCTGTGAAATCAGATGCACAGGGAAGCAAATCAGTCAGAGAATCACAGGATTTGGGAGGCTGGAGAAGTCCTCTAAGATCATCGAGTCCAACCATTAACCCAGCGCCACCAAGCCTGCATTCTATGCAAAAGTGACACTCCTGGCTGGCTGGCTGGCTCCAGGCTGGACACCCCAGGGCTGGGCCATGTGTTTTGTTCTTTCTTAGAAGCCTTGTCATAGAATCATAGAATTGTCAGGGTTGGAAGGGACCTCAAGGATCAGCCAGTTCCAATCCCCACTGCCACCTCACACTACAGCAGGCTGCTCAGAGTCACAGCCAGCCTGGCCTTAAAAACCTCCAGGGATGAGGCTTCTACCACCTCCCTGGGCAACCTGTGCCAGGTTCTCACCACCCTCATGGCCTGCAAAATTAAATATCAAAGTGATTAAGTCAGTCCCATTCCATTTGAGGCAAGCATTAAAAGAGGTGCAAAGAGCAGCTTTTTTCCTTCTGCCCTCCTTCCTTCTGCCTTTCATCACAGAAATCACAGAAACATCCAGGTTGGAAAAGACCCTCAGGAGCACCAAGTCCAACCCACAACCTACTCTACAAGGGTCACCCCTAAACCAGAGCCCCAAGCACCACAGCCAAACCACCTGGAAACAAATCCAGGCTTGGGGACTCAACCACCTCCCTGGGCAGCACATTCCAAGCCCTGACCACTCTTGCCATCAAAATATGTTTCTTAATGTCCATGGCTTGCTGGCTGGGACACTCACCTAGGTGGTGGCAAGTGGTTCAAATCCTTTCAGTTGGAGATGGGAACTGCATCCCACATGGGGCACTCTGCCCACTCAGAATAACACAATAAAGGTCAGATGTAGAGAAGGCACTGCTGCCTTCTCTGGTATTGTGGCAGTTTCAGGCTGTGCCCAGGAAAATTTTCCACAGACTGAGTAGGAAAGTGGTAGAATGGAAGGGCAACAAAGCTGGGGAGGGGTTTGGAGCACAAGCCCTATGAGGAGAGGCTGAAGGAGCTGGGGTTGCTTAGCCTGCAGAAGAGGAGGCTCAGGGGAGACCTTCTTGCTGTCTGCAACTCCCTGAAGGGAGGTTGTAGCCGGGTGGGGGTTGGTCTCTTCTCCCAGGCACCCAGCACCAGAACAAGAGGACACAGCCTCAAGCTCTGCCAGGGGAGGTTTAAGCTGAATGTTAGGAAGAAGTTCTTCCCAGCAAGAGAGATTGGCCATTGGGATGTGCTGCCCAGGGAGGTGGTGGAGTCACCATCACTGGAAGTGTTCAAAAATAGCCTGGCTGAGGCACTTGGTGCCATGGTTTAGTTGCTGAGACGGTGTTGGGTGATAGGCTGGACTCGATGACCTCACTGGTTAATTCCATTCTATTCTTTCAGCATCAAGCTGTAACTGTGTTTAGCAGGCTGCAGATTTTTGAAGTGTGGAAAGCTCTCCACATTCCTTGAAGGGATGGCTGCAGCATTATTCTATTCTAAATAAATCACCCCTGGATGGAAAAGGGAAAACAGTGATAAGGTCTCAATAAACTCATTGGTCTGCTAACTAACATAAAGTTAGTTGTGTTAACTAACTCTCTTTTCACTTTCTTTGCTCAGGCTGATACCAGCTGGTGGCTCCTGCTGGCTTGCTGACCTTGGCTGTGCTCTTGTTGTGGCTAAATACTAACAAGCTTCTCTCTGCTTTTCTATTTCTCTTACAGGGGAGGAAGGGGGAGAAGGGGAGGAAGGTGTTGGTAACCCCCTGGTTTTGACCAGGGTTGGTTCTTGTGTTGTTTATACATTGTCCACAGGTGTAAATATTGTATGTTTTGTACCTATTCATTGCATTCCAGATTTCTAGGCTGTAGTTTTGCTTGTAAATAGAGCTCCATTTGCTTCCATCTGAGCTAGCCTGGCAATTCTATGTTGGGGGTGGGGGGTGTAATTTCAACCCACCACAGTTATGCCTCACAGGAGATAACTACTGCCACTTCTGACAAAGATTTCTGGGGCAAACAACTGACTCCAGCTTGTCTGGAGCGAAGCCCCTCCCTGGAGGCACAAGACAGATGATTAGGAGTCAAGGCAAGGATGAGGATGTGAGATGGAAGCTTATTCCCAGATGCTCCTCATAGTGAGTCGAGACAACTTTTCCCTTCGAGTGCTGGCTGTGAATCCTTTATGAGGCAGCCACCCCTCAGGTTGGCACCAAGACACGATGAGGACAGCATACAGAAACCTACATGACTGCTGCCGCTGCTGCGTGGGGCTTGGACGGATTCCTGGCACTGCTGGGGCCAGGCAGATTAGCATTCCTTGGGAGTGCTGTGGTTGCTTTCTTTACACAAATATCAAGACACTGACATTTCATGCTCCCTGATTTGCACAGCGCTGGACATGAGCCAGCAGTGTGCCCAGCCAGCACAGAAGGCCAATGGTGTCTTGGGCTGGGTCAGGAGTAGTGTGGCCAGCAGGAGCAGGGAGGGAATTCTGCCCTGTACTCGGCACTGGTGAGGCCTCACCTCGAGCATTGTCTGCAGCTCTGGGCCCCTCACTTCAGGAAGGATCTTGAAGTGCTGCAGTAGGTCCAAGTAGGTGGTGGAGTCACCATCACTGGAGGTGTTCAGGAGGAGACTTGATAGGGTGCTTGGTGCCATGGTTTAGTTGATTAGGTGGTGTTGGATGATAGGTTGGACTCGATGATCTTGAAGGTCTCTTCCAACCTGGTTTATTGTATTCTATTCTATTCTTGGTCAGAGGGGAGCCACCAGACTGGGGAGGGGGCTGGAGGGAAAGTCTGATGAGGAGAGGCTGAGGGAGCTGGGGGTGTTCAGCCTGGAGAAGAGGAGGCTTAAAGAAGACCTCTCTTTACAACTACCTGAAGGGAAGTTGTACTCAGGTGGGGGTCAGGTTCTTCTCCCAGGCAACTTGCGACAGAACAAGAGGACATGGCCTGAAGCTGCACCAGGGAAGGTTTAGGTTGGATATTAGGAAGCAATTCCCCACAGCAAGGCTGATTAGGCACTGGGGCGGGCTGCCAAGGGAGGTGGTAGAGTCACCATCCCTGGAGGTGTTTAAGAAAAGCTTGGATGTGGCACTTGGTGGCCATGGTTTAGCTGATGTGGTGGTGTTAGGTCCTAGGCTGGACTTGACAGTCTCAGAGGCCTTTTCCAGCTTCAACAATTCTGTGATTCTGCATTGTGTGGCAAATTTTGTCTTTGTTTCCTCACATATTACCTCTATGGTTGCCATAGTCTTTTGAGAATTACATTCTGTGCCCTGAGCATTAAGGAACTCACTGGGATGCCACTTAGCATAATCTTTTCCTTTTTATTTTTTCCCCTTTTTTTTCTTTTTTCTGACATTTTTCATATACAAAGCTCTCTGCATAGTGACAGGATCAGGATTGTTAAAAAAGCCAGCAGGAGAAAAGCCCAATTAAACCTGCAGTTTTCAATGCTGCAAGGCACACAAGCAATATGCCTGCCTGCCAGATGACTTGCTCTGCCCTTGCCTGCACAGTAGAATAGAATAGAATAGAATAGAATAGAATAGAATAGAATAGAATAGAATAGAATAGAATAACCAGGTTGGAAAAGACCTTCGAGACCACCAAGTCCAACCTATCACCCAACACCATCTCAGCAACTCAACCATGGCACCAAGTGCCTCAGCCAGGCTCTTCCTAGACACCTCCAGTGATGGGGACTCCACCACCTCCCTGGGCAGCACATCCCAATGGCCAATCTCTCTTGCTGGGAAGAACTTCTTCCTAACATTCAGCCTAAACCTCCCCTGGCACAGCTTGAGATTGTGTCCTCTTGTTCTGGTGCTGATTACCTGGGAGAAGAGACCAACCCCCACCTGGCTACAACCTCCCTTCAGGGAGTTGGAAAGAGCAAGAAGGTCTCCCCTGAGCCTCCTCTTCTCCAGGCTAAGCAAGCCCAGCTCCCTCAGCCTCTCCTCACAGGGCTGTGCTCCAGACCCCTCCCCAGCTTTCTTGCCCTTCTCTGGACACCTTCCAGCATCTCAACATCTTTCCTAAACTGAGGGGCCCAGCACTGGACACAGGATTCAAGGTGTGTCCTAAGCAGTGCTGAGTACAGGGCAGAATGACTTCCCTGCTCCTGCTGGCCACACTGTTCCTCTATGAGAAGATATTCCCCCCCCTCCCTGTGGGCACAGCATGTCCCATTTCCTACAATTCTGCTACCACCCTGAAGAAGAGAAATATAAATGAAACATATCCATCCTGGCTTTCTTTACCTCAAATATATGTGCTGTATTTACACAGAGGGTGAACGTTTCAGAAGGCTCTCTCCAGAGCTCTGAAACACCACCTGTACTTTTGGCTGCAGCTTCATTGTACACACAACAGAGAGTTCAGACTGCTCAGGCTGGTTCGGTGTGTAACTCCTTCCTACATGTGTGATTGTTTCATTTTCACACATGCAAAAGGAAGACAGGGCAGACATTCATGTCTGAGCAAGTGCAGGGCTCTGCACCCGGGCCGGGACAATCCTCACTATCAGTGCAGACTGGGGGAGGAGGGGATAGAAAGCAGCCCTGTGGAGAAGGATTTGGGGTGCTGACTGACAAGAAGCTGGACAGGAGCAGGCAGTGTGAGCTTGCAGCACAGACGGCAAATCACATCCTGGGCTGCATCAAAAGATGCACTGCCAGCAGAGCCAGAGAGGTGATTCTGCCACTTTGCTCAGCTGAGACCTCACCTGGAGCACTGTGTGCAGCTCTGGAGCCCTCAATATAGGAAGGACATGGAGCTGATGGAGAGGGTCCAGAGGAGGGCTATGAAAATGATCAGGGGTTTGGAGCAGCTCTGCTCCAAGGACAGGCTGAGGGAGCTGGGGGTGTTCAGCCTGAAGAAGAGGAGGCTCTGGGGAGACCTAATAGCAGCCTGCCAGTGCCTGAAGGAGGCTACGAGAAGGATGGAGAGAGACTGTTTGCAAGACCTGCAATGACAGGACAAGGGGCAATGGTTTCAAACTAGTGAAGGGCAGATTTAGATTGGATGTTAGGGACAGGTTCTTTACTATGAGTGTGGTGGAGCGCTGGAACTGGTTGCCCAGGGAGGTGGTTGGGACCCCATCCCTGGAGATACCCAGAAGGAAATAAAGTACTTAGTGGGAGCTTACACTTTATGTTTCCAGAATGGTTGCTTACTATTGATACAGAATTTGGGCACCCAGCCTGTTCCTCAACTGCTGAACATCACTTCCCTCGGAGTCTGGAGACACCTTGTGTGGAGATCACAGATAGATAGTGATGGTCCCTTCTACAGACAGTAAGTGCAAAATCCATGAAAGAAGCCATAGCAACCACATTTTAAATGCATTGACTTTTGTAGTTAGAACATTTCTTTGACTTGCTTTATTATGTAGGCAACCTACTGATCTTTGGATGTTTACATAGGAATTCCCTTCAGCCATGCTAAAGGGAAAAAAACAAAGGCATAAGCATCCAAGCTGAGATAGATTTGCTCCCTGCCCTGCAATAGATTCATATCATGTGAGTGAATTTATTTGCTTTTTAACTCAGCATCACTATTAGGAAAGCAATTCAGAGGGTCGATTGCTGGGAAGTCTATTGGCAGAAGGAGGGAAAATAATTCTAATTGCTCTTCCAGGCAGTTTACAGACAAAGATTCATGAGAGAGATCTACAAATCTGGGGTAATAAACCCTCCCAACAACCAGGTGGTAGACAGCTCACTGAAGTGCAATCTAAGGGATATTAAGGCACAAACTTAGCATGAGTAATGCTTTTGAGGATTCTGCTGCACCAGGCACCAGTTTGCCTCCGTCCTGCCTGGTGGGGAGGTGGTTTGTAAGATCCAGTTGCATTTGCCACTGTCCTTCTCTGATACAACTGGTAAACTGGTGGTGGTTCTGTTGGTTAAATTCACAGAATTG
Source organism: Colaptes auratus (assembly GCA_015227895.2). Taxonomy (NCBI): domain Eukaryota; kingdom Metazoa; phylum Chordata; class Aves; order Piciformes; family Picidae; genus Colaptes; species Colaptes auratus. The sequence goes on along the minus strand of CM037640.1, from coordinate 56,365,099 downwards.
GGGGCTGGAAGGGACTTCCAGAGCTCATCCAGTCCTACCCCCCTGCCAGGACAGATCACCTAGAGCAGATCACACAGGAATGCATCCAGGTGGGGTTTTGAATATCTCCAGAAAGGGAGACTTCACAACCCCCCTGGGCAGCCTATTCCAGTGCTCTGTCACCCTCACAGGGTAAAAAATACTGTTCCTCATGTTTCCATGGAATTTCCTCTGCCTCAACTTCCACCACTGCCCCTTGTGCTGTCTTTGGGTATCACCCAGCAGAGCCTGGCTCCATCCTGGCTCCATCCTCTGGCCACTCACCCTGCACATCTTTATCAACAGCCATGAGGTCACCTCTCAGTCTCCTCCTCTCCAAGCTACAGAACCTCAGCTCTCCCAGTCTCTCCTCACAAGGAAGGTGTTCCACTCCATTCAAGACTGGCTTTTACCCATGACCACAACTGGTAAGTGAGCACTCCATGGCCTTTGTCTCGACCCTGGAGCCTTGTGTTGTGTTTTCTCCTCCCCATCTCATCAGAGGAGGGGAGGAGTGAGAGAGCAGCTTCCTGGTGCTTTGCTGCCAGCTGGGTGGGCTTGAACCTCTTTGACTCTACAAGGTTCACCCATAAACCATATCCCTAAGCACCACATCCAAACCACCTTTAAACACATGTAAGCACTTCCTCAGGCAAATTGCATTCAGCAAACTTGCCCTCAGCTTTTGTAAACATCAAGAAAAATGATACCCTTCAGGGGAGTCTATAACTTTAATACTCAGGTACATTGTTTTGCAGCTGTTACTCTCAGTTATTAACCCTTATAAACCAGGGCTGTTTGTGTCAGGTTGAGATCCAAAACTGAGCCAGGAGACTCAGCCTTATATCCAGGTATTGGAATGTGCTGCCCAGGGAGGGGGTTGAATCCCCAAGCCTGGAGGTGTTTCAAGGTGGTTTGGATGTGGTGCTTGGGGCTGTGGTTTAGGGTTTGGGTTTGGCCTTGGTGATTTTGAGTCTCTTTTCCAACCTGAATGTTTCTGTGATTTCTGTGATTCACCTCACCTGAACATTTCCCCTGCATTAAAATAATGTCTCAGCATAAAAGAGGGTCTAAAATTCCCAACAGATCATCATAGAACCATGGAATGGTTTGAGTCATTTAAATACCATTTAGTTTCAACCCCACTGCCATGAGCACGGACACCCTGGGGTAACTTCATTGCTGTCTACAACTCCCTGAAAGGGGTTATGGAGAGGCTGCTGCTGGTCTCTTCTCACAAGTAATTAGTGACAGAACAAGAGGGAATGGCCTCAAGCTGCCACTGGGTAGGTTCAGACTGGAAATTAGCAAAAAGATTGGTTAGGCATTGGATTGTGCTGCCCAGGGAGGTGGTTGAGTCCCCAAGCCTGGCTGTGTTTCAAGGTGACTTGGGGCTATGGTTTAGGGCTGACTCTTGTAGAGTAGGGTTCTGGGTTGCTCCTGAGGGTCTTTCCCAACCTGAATATTTCTGTGATTCCACTAGACCAGGTTGCCCAAAGCCTCATCCAGCCCTGTCTTAAACACTTCCAGGGATAACACATCCACAACCTTTCTGGGCAACCCAGTCTCTCACCACCTTCTGATCAAAATGACTTATGATGGATGTTTAATTTTTTTTAACTTACATATTAACGTTTAATAACAATTAATCTACTGAGACAAATGAAGAGTACACTTTATTTAACATGTTTGCTGAGTTACTGGACTTGACACCACCATCTGGCTTCTGCTTTGTGTATTCACATTACTAGTGAAGTCTTCAGCTGCATCTTCCTTTGCCAGGAGGGTATGTGCCAGGTCTTTTTTGTATTTGGACCAAATCCATGAAAGACACAAAGGCAAGAAACCAAACACAGTGGTTCTCCTGCAGACTCTTTAAATCCTTTCACTGGGCACAACATGAACTACAAGCTGTGGATATACCAAAGGTAAAGTGTGGCAAATCAAGCCAGCAGTGTGCCCAGGTGGCCAAGAAAGCCGATGGCATCCTAGCCTGCATCAGGAATAGTGTGGCCAGCAGGAGCAGGGAGGTCATTCTGGCCCTGTGCTCAGCACTGTACTCAGTTCTGGGCTCCTCAGTTTAAGAAGGACACTGAGAGGAGACACTGAGCCTCTCCTGTGAGGAGAGGCTGAGGGAGCTGGGGTTGTTTAGCCTGGAGAAGAAGAGGCTCAGGGGAGATCTTCTTGCTGTCTACAACTCCCTGAAGGGAGGTTGTAGCCAGGTGGGGGTTGGTCTCTTCTCCCAGGCAAGCAGCACCAGAACAAGAGGACACAGTCTCAAGCTGTGCCAGGGGAAGTTTAGGGTGGAGGTGAGGTGAAAGCTCTTCCCAGCAAGAGAGATTGGCCCTTGGGATGTGCTGCCCAGGGAGGTGGTGGAGTCACCATCACTGGAAGTGTTCACAAAAGGCTTGGATGTGGCACTTGGAGCCATGGTTTAATTGCCAGGAGGTGTTAGGTATTAGGTATTAGGTTAGATTTGATGATCTCTGAGGTCTTTTCCAACATGGTTGATTCTATGATTCTATAATTCTATATTGCCATTGGACATAAAAGAATTTCTAGCTTCCTGTTTAAACATGAGAAGGAATATATGGAGGGATCTGTAGAGTTACATTTCTGAACTGTGTTCTGTATTTCTCAGTCTCAGAAAGTGCATGGGTTACAGGGAAGAGCCACCAAGCAGACTCATTAAGAGCTTTCTCAGGTGCTAGCCTCAAAATTAACTCCAGAGAGACACAGGGGAAAAAAAATAAACTACTTCTTCTTGAGAACCTATGAAACAGGATTTCAATTTATCTCTGGAATTCTTGCCTTTGGCTGATTCATTGCTGTGCACAGGTATGCTTACAACCAAGAAAGAACAATGTTGAATTCATTCAGACCTGAGTTTATTAGTCAAGCTAATCCCACAGCTTTGGAGGAATTAGTGCAGGATTTCAGAAAGGGTGATGAGACACTGTTGTGATGCCACAGTCAAAATATTCTGAAGAGCAGAAACCTCGGGGGTTTTCTTAAAACAACCAAGAGAAGTGTGGCCTGCAGGGCTAGGGAGGTGATTCTCCCCCTCTCCTCCACTCTGGTGAGACCACAACTGGAGTACTGCATCCAGCTCCGGAGCCCCTGTTACAGGAAGGATCTGGAGGTGCTGGAAGGTGTCCAGAGAAGGGCCACGAGGAGGAGCAGAGGGCTGGAGCTGCTCTGCTAGGAGGACAGACTGAGGGAGTTGGGGTTGTTCAGTCTGGAGAAGAGAAAGCTCCCAGGAGATCTTCTTGTGGCCTTCCAGTATCTGAAAGGGGCTCCAAGAAAGCTGGGGAGGGACTTTTGAGGGTGGCAGGGGGTGATAGGACTGGGGGAGATGGAGCAAAACTAGAAATGGGAAGATTCAGATTGGATGTTAGGAAGAAGTTGTTCCCCAGGAGGGTGGTGAGAGCCTGGCACAGGTTGCCCAGGGAGGTGGTGGAAGCCTCCTGCCTGGAGGTTTTGTGGGCCAGGCTGGATGTGGCTGTGAGCAACCTGCTGTAGTGTGAGGTGTCCCTGCCCATGGCAGGGGGCTTGGAACTGGCTGAGCCTTGAGGTCCCTTCCAGCTCTGACTACTCTATGATGATTCTATGATTTTCTAGAGGAAAGCATAGTGTATACATACCACAGTGTCAGAAGGTACTTTCAAAACAGCAAACCTACCTGCATCACTGTCTTAAGGAGGAAAGATAAGAGAGCAAGAGAGAGCAGTACCCACAGTTACTTCTACAGATTCCCTTGACAAGGATTTTCTAACTCTATCATCTAAAACTCAGCTGCCTAAATACCACCTAGTCCCCTGGTCTCCTTGATAGTCTAAGGACAGAAAAAGAGAACCCCATAAGGCAATTAATCCCAGCCTAAAGCAGATATCCAGACAGGGTCAATGAATCACTATCTCATTTCTTTCTGATCCTATGGCTTTGAAAGGAGCCTGACAAGTGACTTTCTGATGCCTAAGTTGGTAAGATGAATCCTGCCCTGGTGTCATTTTTCACTCTACTCAGAAGCTTCACTTTTGGATTTTCTTCACCTTTGATGTCTTTTTTTACAACTACCTGAAAGTACATTGTGATGGTGGTGCTCAAGGACATTGAGGCTGGTGCTGGCTCTGGCAGAGGGGCTGGACCCAAGGATCTCTTGAGGTCCCTTCCAAACTCTAATGTACTGTGGTACTGTGATAACCTAGCTACCATGACCTCTAAACTATATGCTGAAGCATCACATCTCCATGCTTCTTGGACACCTCCAGGGCAGTGGCTCCACCACTTCCCTTGGCAGGCTGTTCCAATGCCTGACCACTCTCTCAGGAAAGCTTCCCTGGCACAACTGAAACCCATTTTAATTTTTTTATTTTTAGAATAGAATAGAATTAACCAAGTTGGAAAAGACCTCAGAGATCATTGAGTCCAAGCTATCACCCAACACCATCTAATCAACTAAACCATGGCACCAAGTGCCTCAGCCAGGCACTTCCTAAACACCTCCAGTCATGGGGACTCCACCACCTCCCTGGGCAGCACATCCCAAGGGCCAATCTCTCTTGCTGGGAAGAATTTCTTCCTAACATCCAGCCTAAACCTCCCTGGCACAGCTTGAGACTGTGTCCTCTTGTTCTGGTGCTGGGTGCCTGGGAGAAGAGACCAACCCCCACCTGCCTACAACCTCCCTTCAGGGAGTTGTAGACAGCAATAAGGTCTCCTCTGAGCTAGTCACTTGGGAGAAGAGATTGACACCAGCCTCACTGCAACCTGCTTTGAGGTAGTTGTAGAGAGCAATAAGATCTCCCCTTAGACTTCTCCAGACTAAACAACCCCCAGCTCCCTCAGCCACTCCTCATATGCCATGCCCTCCAAACCCCTCACCAGCCCTGCTGCTCTTCTCTGAACATGCTGCAGGACCTCAATGTCTTTCATAGTTTCATAGTTTCATAGTTTCAGTTAGGGTTGGAAGGGACCACAAGGATCATCTAGTTCCAACCCCCCTGCCATGGGCAGGGACACTCTACCCTAGATCAGGCTGGACAGAGCCTCGTCCAGCCTGGTCTTAAACACCGCAAGGGACGGGGCCTCAACCACCTCCCTGGACAACCCATTCCAGGCCTTCACCACTCTCACGGTGAAGAACTTCCTCCTCACATCTAGCCTGAATCTCCCCACCTCCAGCTCATCCATTCCCCCTAGTCCTATCACTCCCTGATAGTCTGAAAAGTCCCTCCCCAGCCTTCTTGTAGGCCCCCTTCAGATACTGGAAGGCACATGAGGTCACCTCGAGCCTTCTCTTCTCCAGGCTGAACAGCCCCAACTCCTTCAGTCTGTCCTCATAGAGAGGTGCTCCAGCCCTCTGATCATCCTCGTGGCCCTTCTCTGGACACGCTCCAGCACCTCCAGATCCCTCTTGTAATAGGGGCTCCAGAACTGGACGCAGTACTCCAGGTGGGGTCTCACCAGAGCTGAGTAAGGGGAGAATCACCTCCCTGACCTGCTGGCCACACTTCTCTGATGCAGCCCAGGATCTGATTGGCTTTCCGAGCTGCAAGTGCACATTGAGAGCTCATGTTGAGCTTCTCGTCCACCAGCACGTCCACTTTCCTATACTGTGGCACCCAGTACTGAACACAGAATGTAACTCTAAGTACTACTGTAAAGTCAATACTGAAAATGTCAGCAAAGAGCTAATGAAATTGTTGACATTGAGAAACTCCACATCTACATTTTGCAAAGAACCCACACATTCTCTTTCATTTAGCAATGCCTAAGCTGGAGAAATCCTACTGGAATTAAGTATCCAGAAATATGCCCCTCTGGTTTTCTCCAGCTTCTTTTCATGTAGTTATCACAAACAGTAATTATCTTCATATACAAAACTCATTTCTCTGGCCAAGAAAAGATAGCTGTGTACTGCCAGGTGATAACCCTGGACTGGAAGGTTACAAAAGCCTAGGTGTCACCAGAGTCCCTAATGAAACCTTCCCTGCTCCTCTACTAGACAGCTGTATGCTGACAGGTGATAACCCTGGACTGGAAGGTTACAGGAACCTAAGTAAGTGTGAACAGAGCCCCTAATGAAACTTTCCCTGCTCCTCTCTAGGCATCTGTGAGCTGCCAGGTGATAACCCTGGACTGGAAGGTTACAAGAACCCAGGTGTCACCAGAGCCCCTAATGAAACCTTCCCTGCTCCTCTCTAGACATCTGTGTGCTGCCAGGTGATAACCCTGGACTGGAAGGTTACAAGAACCTGAGTAAGTGTGACCAGAGCCCCTAATGAAACTTTCCCTGCTCCTCTACTAGACAGCTGTGTGCTGCCAGGTGATAACCCTGGACTGGAAGGTTACAAGAACCTGAGTAAGTGTGACCAGAGCCCCTAATGAAACTTTCCCTGCTCCTCTACTAGACAGCTGTGTGCTGCCAGGTCATACCCTGGACTGGAAGGTTACAGAACCTGAGTAAGTGTGACCAGAGCCCCTAATGAAACTTTCCCTGCTCCTCTGCTAGACAGCTGTGTGCTGCCAGGTCATAACCCTGGACTGGAAGGTTACAAGAACCTAAGTAAGTGTGACCAGAGCCCCTAATGAGACTTACCCTGCACCTCTACTCTCCTCAAGCCAAGTACAGCCCCTGGGCTTTAGCTAGATCAGGAAACATGGGTCTAGGCCCACAACAATGTGACCTCCATGCTGGAGGTTCAGCAGTGGATTATCTTCCCAGCCTCCTGTTCACATTGCCTATACTTCACCAGGAAGGCTGCAAAGCTGTATGTGCATTACTGATGCAGTTGCTTCAACCTACTTTGTTCCTATCAGCACATGATGCCATATTTAATATGACTCTAAATTTGGTCTCATCTTCATCCAGCACAGGAAAGCATGAGCAGTGAATTTGAAGAGCTTTCACGCAGATGGCAATATGGTGTGAAATGCTCTTCCATTTCCCCTCACTCAGATAAGGAAGTATAAATGTCAAATAAATTGGAGATCTTCCTCTGAGGAAAAGAAAAATGCAAAAAAAAAAAAAGAAAAAGTTAGCTGGAGCTCAGCACCCTCCTTTTTTGTCACTTGCTGTGCAGTCCTGTTTATTCCAAGCCAGTGGTTGATTCACTGGGATGTGTCACTCCAAACCACCCTATTTTGCAATCTTTTACTGCCATCTTATGTCATTTTTTGTCACTGCACAAGCATTGGCACACTCCAATGCTTGTCAAAGAAATGCTCTCTCACATACAGCATTTCCTTTCACAGCACCACAGGATGGTAGGGGTTGGAAGAGGCCTCCAGAGATCATCGAGTCCAAGCCCCCCTGCCAGAGCAGGACCATAGAATCCAGCACAGGTCACACAGGAGTGCATACAGATGGGGCTTGAAAGTCTCCAGAGAAGGAGACTCCACAACCTCTCTGGGCAGCCTGTTCCAGTGCTCTGTGATCCTCACAGTGAAGAAGTTCCTCCTCATGTTGAGGTGGAACCTCCTGTGCTGTAGTATATATCCATTAGGCTGAACATGAGCCAGCAGTGTGCCCAGGTGGCCAAGAAGGCCAATGGCATCCTGGCCTGCATCAGCAATAGTGTGGCCAGCAGGAGCAGGGAGGTCATTCTGCCCTGTACTCAGCACTGGCTAGGCCACACTTTGAGTCCTGTGTCCAGTTCTGGGCCCCTCAGTTTAGGAAAGATGTTGACATGCTGGAAGGTGTCCAGAGAAGGGCAACAAAGCTGGGGAGGGGTCTGGAGCACAGCCCTGTGAGGAGAGGCTGAGGGAGCTGGGCTTGCTTAGCCTAGAGAAGAGGAGGCTCAGGGGAGACCTTCTTGCTGTCTGCAACTCCCTGAAGGGAGGTTGTAGCCAGGTGGGGGTTGGTCTCTTCTCCCAGGCAACCAGCACCAGAATAAGAGGACACAGTCTCAAGCTGTGCCAGGGGAGGTTCAGGCTGGATGTTAGGAAGAAATTCTTCCCAGAAAGAGAGATTGGCCATTGGAATGTGCTGCCCAGGGAGGTGGTGGAGTCCCCATGACTGGAGATGTTTAGGAAGAGCCTGGCTGAGGCACTTGGTGCCATGGTTGAGTTGATGAGATGGTGTTGGGTGGTAGGTTGGACTTGATGATCTCAGTGGTATTTTCCAACCTGGTTAATTCTGTATTCTGTAAGACAGAGCTGCCAACTGACAGCAGCTTCTGCAATCACATTTTATGCTGCATAAACTCCATTTTCATAAAGCACACTGACTTCAACCTTTCCCAGCTCCTGCAGTCCCAGAGCACAATGTTGCAAGACAACTAACATTTGTATTGATTTCTCAACATGTGCTACAATAATTCCTTTTAAACACACTTCAGTGATCACTTCCAATGACAGTGCAATCAAAGGAGAGCTGCAAAGTACCTCATTGCTTGACTTTCTCTAATGCTGGAGCAATTTCTGTATCTCACTTATTGCATTCACAGGAGAATCCACTAATACAGTATCATCTAAAGGCAAAATTCACTTCCTCTGTGCTCTGAGAAACAAGTATTACCCAAAACAAAGAACAAACTGAAGTGATGCTCAGTCTGGAGAAGAGAAGGCTCTGAGGAGACCTTATTGTGGCCTTCCAGTATCTGAAGGGGGCTACAAGCAAGCTGGGGAGGGACTTTTGAGGGTGTCAGGGAGTGATAGGAGTGAGGGAAATGGAACAAAACTAGAAATAGGTAGATTCAGATTAGATGTTAGGAAGAAGTTGTTCCCCATGAGGGTGGTGAGACACTAGAACAGGTTGCCCAGGTGGTGGAAGCCTCATGCTTGGAGGTTTTGTGGGCCAGGCTGGATATGGCTGTGAGCAACCTGCTGTAGTGTGAGGTGTCCCTGCCCATGGCAGGGGGGTTGAAAGTGGATGATCCTTGTGGTCCCTTCCAACCCTGAGAATTCTGTAATGTTCTCTGCTCTCAGACATCATTTGGCCTCCATCACAATCTTCTGTGGCCTGCTCCAGTGTGGAGAAATCTAAACAGTCATAAGTCACTGCTTTCTGCTTCCTTGCAAAGAGAAAGGGTGCAGAATCTAACCTTGAAAACTCCCAGCACAGGCCAGATTGGTATAAACAGAACCAGATGGTTAATCTTGCAATTATCTATTTTCTTTATTATGTATATAACTCCCTATGGTCTGTACTTTTAAACATAAGAGACCTAATTCACTATTTGAGGTGCAGAACAGGGCCCTAGCTGCAAAAATGAGATATTAGATTAAAACTCAAGGTCAGGAAAAATATTGCTGCCTTTTTTTGTCCTTTTGCAAAATCTAAAGCTTGTTAATTAAAGGTCACCTGGAGTACTGTGTGCAGCTCTGGAGCCTTGAATACAGGAAGGTCATGGAGCTGATGGAGTGGGTCCAGAGGAGGGCCAGGAAAATGATCAGGGGGTTGGAGCAGCTCTGCTATGAGGACAGGCTGAGGGAGCTGGGGGGTCTAGTCATGAGGTCTGTGGTGACAGGTTGGACTCGATGATCTTTGAGGTCTCTTCCAACCTTGGTGATACTGTGAGACTGTGACTAAACCATGGCACCAAGTGCCACATTCAATCCCCTCTTGAACACCTCCAGGGATGGGGACTCCACCACCTCCCGGCAGCACATCCCAAGGGCCAATTTCTCGTGCTGGGAAGAACTTTCTCCTCACCTTCAGCCTAAACTTCCCCTGGTGCAGCTTGAGACTGTGTCCTCTTGTTCTGGTGCTGCTTGCCTGGGAGAAGAGACCAACCCCCACCTGGCTACAACCTCCCTTCAGGGAGTTGCAGACAGCAAGAAGGTCTGCCCTGAGCCTCCTCTTCTGCAGGCTAAGCAAGCCCAGCTCCCTCAGCCTCTCCTCACAGGGCTGTGCTCCAGACCCCTCCCCAGCTTTCTTGCCCTTCTCTGGACACCTTCCAGCAGCTCAACATCTTTCCTGAACTGAGGAGCCCAGAACTGGACACAGGACTCAAGGTGTGGCCTAAGCAGTGCTGAGTACAGGGCAGAATGACTTCCCTGCTCCTGCTGGCCACACTATTTCTGATGCAGGCCAGGATGCCATTGGCCTTCTTGGCCACCTGGGCACACTGCTGGCTCATGTTTAGGCAGCTGTCAATCAGCACCCACAGGTCCCTTTCTGTTTGGCAGCTCTCCAGCCACTCTGACCCCAGCCTGTAGCTCTGCATGGGGTTATTGTGGCCAAACTGCAGCACCCAGCACTTGGATTTGTTAAATGTCATCTTGTTGGACTCTGACCATGTGCCAGGTCACAGGAAGAATACTGGAGGCATTTCTCTTTCTCTACAGACCTCTGTACGTTGTTCACAGAAAACCTTTAATTTGCTTCAGAATTCCTACCAGCCTCACCTCCTGTGAGCCCTAGTAAATTCCACTCAAGCCTCAGCAAGCCTCAGTTCTTCTTATTAGTCCAGGAGGAGGAAAAAAAAAAGCCTCTTGAGGACATATATTTCCTTAAAAGAGGAGATTGGACAGAAATCATCCAAGTTCTACATTGGCTCAAGCTTAGCCAGTAAATTTTGATCTTCTAAATAAAACACCAGCAGGGCTACTTTTGCTCTCTCTTCCATGCACATTTCTTCTGAAAAGATTAAAAAAAAAAAAAAAAGCTCAAGTAAAGGTTTGGAACTCTTTGGTAATTGCTATTAAGAATTCAGTAATTCAGAAGTCTGGCAAATTAATCTTCAAGTGAGTCAACCGCAGCCAGCAGGAGATGCCTTACCCTCAGGTGGGGTCAAGGCCTGCAGCTCCTGCAGGGAGAATCAATACAATACAATACAATACAATACAATACAATACAATACAATACAATCATCACCTCCCATGCTACCACCCTCTTGCTGTGGAGAGTTCTTCCTAGTGTCCAGTCTGGACCTGCCCATTTGTAGCTTGAGGCCATTCCTTCTTGTTCTATCACTAATCAGCACCAGAAAAAGAGGACACAGCCTCAAGCTGCACCAGCGGGGGTTTAGGCTGGATGTTGGGAGGAAGTTCTTCATAGAGAGAGGGATTGCCCATTGGAATGGGCTGCCCAGGGAGGTGGTGGAGTCACCATCATTGGTGGTGTTTAGGAAGAGACGGGATGGGGTGCTTGGTGCCATGGTTTAGTTGATTAGACAATGTTGGGTGATAGGTTGGACTTGATGATCTCAAAGGTCTCTTCCAACCTGGTTAATTCTATTCTATTCCTTTAAAAAAAGGCAATTTTATACTTTCTCAGCTCTAATCTTCTCAGTTGTGAATCTCATGTGGTTTTTAAAACAAAGAGAGAATCAAGGACCCTCAAGGCACAGGTTGCCCAGGGAGGTGGTGGAAGCCTCATCCCTGGAGGTTTCTCAGGCCAGGCTGGATGTGGCTGTGAGCAGCCTGCTGCAGTGTGAGGTGTCCCTGCCCATGGCAGGGGGTTGGAACTGGCTGATCCTTGAGGTCCCTTCCAACCCTGACAATTCTCTGATTCTATACACAGATATGGCATAGGGCCTGCACTCATATCACAGAATCACAGGAACATTCATGCTGGAAAAGACCCTCAGGCTCACCAAGTCCAACCCACAACCCTACTCTGCAAGGTTCACCCCTGAACCTGATCCCCAAGCACCACATCCAAACCACCTTGAAACACATCCAGGCTTGGTGACACAACCCCCTCCCTGGGCAGCCCATTCCAATACCTGGATATAAGGCTGACTCTCCTGGCTCAGTTTTGGATCTCAAACTGATACAAACAGGCCAACAAATTGTTTTTACACTGCAGTAAGTCAGCATCTAAGAGACCTGGCAGAAAGACCAGTCAATGTGGCTACTGTAAAGTGTCCCTTCAAAAAGAGCATTTGGCAGCAGCTTCAGCAGAGGTTTCCTTGACACCCACACTGCAAACCTCTTACCTCACTAAATAATTCCAGCTCCACTGCAGAAAGGCATCAGCAATGTAGCACTTCACTGCTACTGTGCAGAAATAGATCCAAACATAAACCCATCTGTTTCCTAAGGGAAGAAAATAAAATCCCACCCACATTCAGCACCTTCTCCATCTCATCATAGCCTGTAGTTAAGTTTGCAATGTTTTCATTCAGCTGCAGTTTAGCAGAATGTTACTCACAATTAAATTAGCTTTTGCAGCTCTGAAGCAACACTTTAATTCATCATTTTATTTTTAAAGTGCCTCCTACTCAAACTGAAGTCAGGGGGAAAAAGCTGATTATCCACAGATTTGGCTTTATATTCAAATACTGAGTGATGGACTCTCAACACACTTAAACTGGAGCTTCCCAAATTGCCCCTAAAGCCTGCAAAGTAAAAGTTACTACATTTCCCTAGTGCATGCTAACTGTGCAACAAGTGGAGTCCCCCAGGGATCAGTGCTGGGTCCAAGGTTTATCAATGGCATTGATGATGGAACTGACAGACAGAGAGTGTTTGCTCAGCAAGTTTGCTGACAAAATCATACTGGGAGGCGTGGATGAGACACCTGAAGGCTGAGTGGCCATTCAGTGAGACCTGGACAGACTGAGAGCTGGGCAGAGAGGAACCAAATGAGGTTCAACAAGGAAAAGTGCAGAGTCCTGCACCTGGGAAGGAAGAATAAACTGCACCAGTACAGGCTAGGAGGTGATCTGCTGGAGAGCAGCCCTGTGGAGGAGGACCTGGGAGTGCTGGTGGACAAGTTCTGCATGGGACAGCAATGTGCCCTGGTGGCCAAGAAGGCCAATGGGGCCCTGGGGTGCATTAAGTGGAGTGTGTCCAGCAAATCCAGAGAGGTTCTCCTCCCTTTCTACTCTGCCCTGCTGAGACCACACCTGAAATATTGCATCCAGTTTGGGGCTCCCCAGTTCAAGAGGGACAGGGATCTGCTGGAGGGTGGCCAACAGAGGGCTACAAGGATGATAAAGGGACTGGAGCACTGCCTGGTGAGGAGAGGCTGAGAGCCCTGGGGCTGTTTAGTCGGGAGAAGAGTGAGAGGGGATTTAATAAATGTTTATCAATATCTGAGGGCTGGGGGTCAGGAAGGAAGGGACAGGCTATGCTCACTTGCAACCTGTGATAGGACAAGGGGCAATGGTTATAAACTGCAGCACAGGAGGTTCCACCTCAACATGAGAAAGAACTTTAGTGTGAGGGCCACAGAGCACTGGAACAGGCTGGCCAGAGAGGTTGTAGAGTCTCCTCCTCTGCAGCCTTTCCAGCCCTGTCTGGATGTGTTCCTGTGTGACCTGTGCTGGATTCTATGGTCCTGCTTGGCAGGGGGGGGTGTACTCAAAGATCTCCAGAGGTCCCTTCCAACCCCTAACATCCTGTGGTTTAATAACACTTGACCTTGTTTCACAGGAAAGCATTTTTCCATAGATTAACTTGCATCTAATTTTATACCCAGTATTCAGTGATTCATCCAATTAAGTTCTTAATTGTGATCAGCTTTTGAAATATTTCTACAAGACACTGTGTTCCCAGAAAGTTCATAACACAGCACTGTATTATGAAGTGTGAGATTTCATGTGTGCAACTACTTCGAGAGATTGTGTCTGCTATGGGCTGCCTTTCATAAAAAGGCAAATCACTTTTAATCAAGAGTTAAAGCAAATTAGTCTTGAACACACACACACACAAAAAACAGCCTGAGGACATGAGCCAACAATGTGCACTTGCAGCCCAGAAAACAAATTGCATCCTGGGCTGCACCACAAGAAGTGTCACCAGCAGGTGGAGAGAGGTGATTCTGCCACTCTGTTCTGCTCTGGTGAAACCTCACCTGGAGTGCTGTATCCAGCTCTGGGGCCCTCAACACCAGACACACCTTCACCTGCTGGAGTGGGTCCAGAGAAAGGCCACCAAGATGATCAGAGGGCTGAAGCACTTCTCCTATGAAGACAGGCTGAAGAATTGGGGCTGCTCAGCCTGGAGATAGAAGGCTCTGAGGAGACCATGCAGCTACATTTCAATACCTGAAGGGCACCTACAGGAAGGCTGGGGAAGGATATAGTGATAGGATGAGGGTCAATGGTTTGAAACTGGAGCAGGGGAGATTTATGTTGGACATAAGGAAGCTCTTTAAAGTGAGAGTGTTTTACTGTGCCAGGTGGTGAAACACTGGAATAGGTTGCCCAGAGATGTGACTGAGGCCGTCCCGGAGGACACTGAAAATCAGACTTTCATAGAATCATAGAATCAGCCAGGTTGGAAAAGACCTCAGAGATCATCAAGTCCAACCTAGTACCTAACACCTCCTGACAACTAAACCACGGCTCCAAGTGCCACATCCAGTCCCCAGGGACGGGGACTCCACCACCTCCCTGGGCAGCACATCCAATGGCCAATCTTTCTGGGAAGAACTTTCTCCTCACCTCAAGCCTTAACCACTCCTGGTGCAGCTTGAGACTGTGTGCTCTTGTTCTGGTGCTGGTTGCCTGGAAGAAGAGACCAACCCCCACCTGGCTACAACCTCCCTTCAGGGAGTTGTAGAGAGCAAGAAGGTCTGCCCTGAGCCTCCTCTTCTCCAGGCTAAGCAACTCCAGCTCCCTCCACATGATCCCTCCACAGACAATCAGCGACACTGGTACTAGAAAGTTTTTTAATCGCCCTTACCCAGGCACTGCCGCCAGCACAGGGCATGCTGTGGCTCAACAAAACCGTCTTTCCCACACAGAGAGTGACCACAGCCCTTCCTCCAGCTCTCCTCATCACACTCTGAGGTTGCTCCGGAACTAAATGTGCTGAAAAACTGAATTACGTCCAAAATGGCAGAAAGAGAACAGCTGTTCCTCAGAAGATGTGCAGCTACCCCGCCCCTGCCACAGCCTCCCTGAAACCCGCGGCCGCCTGAGGCGCCGCACCTCGCTACCCATCACGGCGGAACCACCGCGGCGGGCGGCAACTCCCACCTCGTACCAGAAGTAGCTTCGCTGTGGCGACCGCGTGACGCCAGCGCCGCAACGAGGCCCGGCGGCAGGAAGCGGAAGTGCGGCTATCGCGTGAGCCCCTCCCGAGTGCAGCGGGCGCACGGCGTCTGTTGCCATGGAGCCATGAGGGCCTTCCCCCCCCGTCTCCCCCCTCCTTCTCCTGCCATGTCGCTGGCCGCGCCGCCCCCCGCCCGCGTCTTCGCCGAGCTTGTCTCGGCCCAGTCTACAACCCCGGCTCCCGCTCCGGTGGGACCTGGCGGCCCCTCGGCATCGCCCGGGCGGGAGGTGCATGTGAGCGGTAGCGCGGAGCTGAGCGCCGGGCCGGACCGGGCGCGGGTGTCGCTGCGGCTGGGCAGCCGGAAGGAAGCGGCTGGAGCGGCGCGGAGCAGTGTGGCCCGCCGGCTGGAGTACATCGCTCAGAGTGCCCGACAGCGCGGCGTCCTGGTGAGAGCCGCCGCCGCCTCCTGCAGCGCCGGGGGCGGATGGGGGGGAGCCTCTTCGGTGCCAGGCTGTAGGGGGCAGGCGGGGCAGCTCCGCTCAGCTGTCGGGGTCAAACCAGCCCCTCCCGGCATCCGGGACCTCCACTAGGCGGCTCGGCAGCCTGCGGGGTTAGGTGCAGGCAGAGAAGAGACTTGAGTGGTGACCTTATCAGTCTTTGTAAATACGTAAAGGATCCGAGAGGATGGAGCCAGGCTCTGCTCGGTGGTGCCCAATGACAGCACAAGGGAGCTGGTCGAAGTTGAGGCATAGAAGTTACACGTAATATGAGGGAACAGGCTGCCCACGGGGGTGGTGGAGTCTCCCTCTGGAGATATTCAAAACTTGCGTGGATGTGTTCCCGTGTGATCTGGTGTAGGTGATCCTGCTCTGGCAGCGGGGTTGGACTGGATGATCTTTCGAGGTCCCTTCCAGCCCCTGAAATTCTGTGATTCTGTGATTCTGTGCCTTCCTGCCGGCAGCGGGAGTACGGCGGCCGGACTGGGGCATCCCCGCTGAGGGGCCCCGGGCCCGAGGCGCTGTGTGTATCGGCAGAGGAGTATCGGGGTTTGGAATCCTCGTCCCTCTGCCTCGGGAATACACCGACTGCTAGGTCTCGCTGTGGAAGCCTGCCTGTGTCTGGAGGGGGCTGCGGCTGTGCCAGCCTCCGCAGAGTCGCCACTCGGGCTCTCTTAAGAGGTTGCTTGTTTTGCGTGTGAAAACCGTCCTGCTTCCACAGTTTTGTCTGCTCCTGCACTAACTACAGCATCCTCATGCATGGATGAAACTGATGAAGGGGGTGGGCAGCAACACAACTCCATCTATTCGTATGTGTAATTATCAACACAATTTTGTGATTGCTCTGGAATGGGTTATCCAGGGAGGTGGTTGAGGCCCCGTCCCTGGAAGTGTTTAAGCCCAGGCTGGATGAGGCTCTGGCCGGCCTGATGTAGTGTGGGGTGTCCCTGCCCATGGCAGGGGGGTTGGAACTAGATGATCCTTGTGGCCCCTTCCAACTCTGACTGATACTATGATTACCACAGCTCGGTGCCCTTAATATGCCCACACCTGCAGAGCTTCCCCCCCCCCCTTTTTCTTGTTCCACTTCAGTAGAAAGCTAAGGAAAAACAAGATGTGATCAAGAGAGCTGAAGTGACAGGGCTCAGAAAATGCATTTACCATAATAAGTTTTTTGGCCTCAGAAACCATTCTATAACAATCATCGAAGCATAATCTTGGCTTTAAAGTTTTGCCCACACTGTAAAGGTCATATTTTCTGCCAGCAATCATGCTGATGTGCTGATATTTGGGTTGGGTTTTTTAATTCAACAGTTTTGGGTATGCTTCACTCCCCCAGTCACTAGTGGTGTGCCCCAAGGATCAGTGCTGGGCCCCATCCTGTTCAATATCTTTATGGATGATCTGGATGAGGGCATTGAGTCCATCAGCATAAATTTGCGGACGACACCAAGCTGGGGGCAGGAGTTGATCTGCTGGAGGAGAGAGGCTTTGGCAGAGGGACCTCGACAGGCTGGACAGATGGGCAGAGGCCAAGGGGAGAATTGAGCACATCCAAGTGCGGGTTCTGCACATTGGCCACAGCAACCCAAGCAGTGCTACAGGCTGGGGTCAGAGTGGCTGGAGAGCGGCCAGGCAGAGAGGAGCTGGGGGTGCTGGTTGATTGTAGGCTGAACATGAGCCTGCAGTGTGCCCAGGCAGCTAAGAAGGCCAATGGCATCCTGCCTGCATCAGGAACAGTGTGGCCAGCAGGAGCAGGAGGTCATTCTGCCCCTGTACTCAGCACTGGTTAGGCCACACCTGAGTCCTGTGTCCAGTTCTGGGCTCCTCAGTTTAGGAAGGAGGTTGACTTGCTGGAATGTGTCCAGAGAAAGGCAAGGAAGTTGGTGAGGGTTTTGGAACACAGCCCTGTGAGGAAAGGCTGAGGGAGCTGGGGTTGCTTAGCCTGGAGAAGAGGAGACTCAGGGGTGACCTTATTGCTCTCTACAACCACCTGAAGGGAGGTTGTAGCCAGGCAGAGGTTGGTCTCTTCTCCCAGGCAGCCAGTACCAGAACAAGAGGACACAGTCTCAGGCTGCACCAGGGGAAGTTTAGGCTGGATGTTAGGAGGAAGTTCTATACAGAGAGAGTGATTGCCGATTGGAATGGCTGCCCAGGGAGGTGGTGGAGTCCATCATTGGAGGTGTTCAGGAGGAGACTTGATGGGGTGCTTGGTGCCATGGGTTTTTTTTTAGGTGGTTGGATTGGTTGATAGGTTGGACACGATGATCTTGAAGGTCTCTTTCAACCTGGTGTATTGTATTTATGACTCTTAAAAACAGAACAAAGCTGATCTGTGATGGTTGAAGTGGTTGCCTTTGAAAGTAACTTCCTGTTGACATGCCTTGGGAAATTGATGCCTTTTTAGTGTATTCACCAATGAGGTGGGGAAAAGGGAGATGCTGTCAACACCAAATTATTCAGTGTAGTAAAAATGAAAGAACTTCAGGAAGATTTCATGGTAGGCATGATGTGACGTGGGATTTCAGTATTAGGGAAAGCAAAGTGAAGAGAGCAGTTACTCTGCCGAATAGTGCAGTGGCATCCCCCACACCTCAGATGCTGCATGCATTTAAAGATAAAATGTTGACTCCAGCTCTTTGATTCTCAAGTCGCTGAAGAAAGCATTTGTTCAGGTATGAAGAAGGCAGATCCCTTACCCCCTGATTTTAGAGAGAGGTTATATTGCAGCTATGGCACTAGATCTATAATTGTTAGGGCTGGAAGGGACCTCAAGATCATGAAGTTCCAACCCCCCTGCCATGGCCAGGGACACCTCACACTACAGCAGGTTGCTCACAGCCACATCCAGCCTGGCTTCAAAACCTCCAGGGATGAGGCTTCCACCACCTCCTTGGGCAACCTGTGCCAGTCTCTCACCACCCTCATGGAGAAGACTTCTTCCTACATCCAAGCTGAATCTACCCATTTCTAGTTTTGCTCCATTCCCCTTAGTCCTATCATTACCTGGCACCCTAAAAGGTATCACTAGTTTGGAGACTGCTCTGGGCTAGAAATGTGATCCTGCTTCCTATGTTTTAACTGAGCACACAGCTGGGTGTGTGTCTGGCAGAGGGAACGTGGTTCTGTTGCCATCAGAATGACTTGCTCAGTCTGGAATGGTGGATTTTTAATGGACTTTTAACAGGTTGAATGCCTCCAGTTTCTATTAAGTGAGTTAATAGGAGTTTAAAGTCTGGTGGAACAGCAAAATACGAGGCAGCTCATCATGCATTTATTTTTATTAGAGAAAACATTAAGCTTTGTACCCACCATCATGGTGAGCTATCAGGCTTTTCAGGGTGTCAGGGAGTGATAGGACTGGGGGGAATGGAACAAAACTAGAAATGGGTAGAATCAGATTGGATGTTAGGAAGAAGTTCTTCCCCATGAGGGTGGTGAGACACTGGCACAGGTTGCCCAGGGAGGTGGTGGAAGCCTCATCCCTGGAGGTTTTCCAGGCCATGCTGGATGTGGCTGTGAGCAACCTGATCCAGTATGAGGTGTCCCTGGCCATGGCAGTGGGGTTGTAACTAGATGATCCTTTGAGGTCTTCCAGCCTTCATAATTCTATGATTCTATGATCATGGAGTGGTTTTCACCCCTGGCTGCAATTAAATAGCTCCTCGGAGTGTGGATAGATTAGAAGAGAGAGATGCAAATATTTAGCCTACAGTGAATCTGATAACTGACTGCCAGGTTTAAAGTGATCCTGACTGTATTAGAAGTAGCACAAAGTTTTGACACATGGTGGATGGCACACAAAAGGAGTAGGCAGTGCCTTTAGAGAGTTGTACCCACTGCTGCAGGCACGGTAAAGCATGACCTGGAGAAACAATTGGCTATATTTGGGTGTACTGCAGTTAGATTCAGAAACTTAATGGGAAGCAGGAAACATAGATAGAGGAACCTGGTGGTGTAACCTAGGTGGAGAGTGGTCTGTTTTACAATGTGAGAGCATTTTGTGTCTCACTAGAGTTACAATAATTTCACAGGAATCTCTTGCTCTTTCAGAACTGATGAGGACAGGGTGAGAGGGTTGGGGCTATTCAGTCTGGAGAAGAGAAGGCTCTGAGAAGACCAATAATGGCCTTCCAGTATCTTAGGGAGGGTGTACAGAAAGCTGGGGAGGGACTTTTGAGGGTGTCAGGGAGTGATAGGACTGGGGAGGATGGAAAAAAATAGAAATGGGTAGATTCAGATTGGATGTTAGGAAGCAGCTCTTCCCCAGGAGGTGGTGAGAGTGGTTGCCCAGGGAGTGGTGGAAGCCTCATCCTTGGAGGTGTTTAAGGCCAGGCTGGATATGGCTCTGGGCAACCTACTGTAGTGTGAGGTGTCCCTGCCCATGGCAGGGGGGTTGGAACTGGCTGATCCCTGAAGTCCCTTCCAACCCTAACAATTCTATGATTCTATGCATTAAAGTATGGAAATGTTAATTCTTTCTACTGACTTGAGGGGCTGTGAAGTGCTGCTTTAAATTGTGTGTTTCTCAGTGTTAGCAAAGTGTTAGCTCTAGGGAACTCTGAGAAAAACAACATGAAGTTTGGTTTTGTTTGGTTTGTTGGTTTGGTTCCCCCCCCCCCCCCAAGTAGTTCCCTGCAGTATAATTTTTAGTGCTTTTGTTTCACCCAGTTTTAAATCACTCCTCCACTGGAGCTTTTATTTGCCTTGTAGCCTTTCTGCTAACAAAGTCTCACTGCTGGCAATTTGTTCTTCACTGCATTTGCTCACATCACTTGCAGCTAACACCATTGCAGACCACTGCACTCTCCACAATCTCCATACAGTTCTAGTTGTTGCAAGCTTATCTAAGGCCTCTTCAGAAATCAGTTAGCTCTTCTATCTTTCTATTTTATTTGGTTTTAATTAACCCATAGAACAATTAACCCTTGTTGTTGCAGGAAGCCTGTAGGATCAGAAGTGCACACCTTTTGAGCAGCAGGAGCTTGCATTAGCAGCTTGTCAGGATGCCTGGGGGCAGCACCTAATTTCCATATATATTTACACAGGATTTTAATCAGAAAGAGATTCACACAGTAGCATTTATTTATAGAGTGCTGTAAGTATATGCAGCAATTCAGAGCATGGAATCTGCTTTAAAGCCTGCAGGGAAAAAAAATCAATGGGAAACCAATCCCTATTACTCAGCCAGCTGCTCAAAGTCACATTTTTCCCTCTGTCTCCTGAACCAAATTGATTTTTGTATTTACCAGCTCTGATTTATTTGGGGAGTGGTATGGAGATGACAACTGGATTTCCTTAATCACTCTGTCTTACAATTTGCATTGGCCATTTTGTGTAAAAATCCAAGCTGGTGCAGGATGGGTCTGATGGATGGACAAATCAGTGGATAAAGAACTGGCTTGATGGCTGCACCCAAAGAGTGGCTGTCCATGGTCCATGGCCAAGTGGAGTCCCTCAGGGATCAGTACTGGACCAGGCTTGTTCAACATCTTTGTTGGGGACATAGACAGTGGCATTGAGTGCACCCTCAGCAAGTTCACCAATGACACCAAGCTGTGTGGTGCAGCAGACATGCTGTAGGAAAGGGATCCATCCAGAGGGACATGGACAGGCTGGAGAGGTTAGCCTATGACAACCTCATGAGGTTCAACAAGACCAAATGCAAGGTCCTGCATTGGTCAGGCAATCCAAGCACTGATACAGGCTGGGCAGGGACTGGCTTGAGAGCAACCCTGAAGAAAAGGACTTGGAGGTGCTGGGGAATGAGAAGCTCAAGAGGAGCCAGCAGTGAGCACTTGCAGCCCAGAAAGCCAGCAGAGCCTGGGCTGCAGCAAGAGAAGCATAGCCAGCAGGGCCAGGGAGGTGATTCTCCCCCTCTGCTCCACTCTGCTGAGACCTCACCTGGAGCACTGTGGCCAGTTCTGGAGCCTCTATTACAGGAAGGATCTGGAGGTGCTGGAAGGTGTCCAGAGAAGGGCCACAAGGATAAGCAGAGGGCTGGAGCTGCTCTGCTATGAGGACAGACTGAGGGAGTTGAGGCTGTTCAGTCTGGAGAAGAGAAGGCTCTGAGGAGACCTAATTGTGGCCTTCCAGTATCTGAAGGGGGCTCCAAGAAAGCTGGGGAGGGACTTTTGAGGGTGTCAGGGAGTGATAGGACTGGGGGGGATGGAAAACTAGAAGTGAGTAGATTCAGCTTGGATGTCAGGAAGAAGTTGTTCCCCATGAGGGTGGTGAGAGCCAGGCACAGGTTGCCCAGGGAGCTGTGGAAGCCTCATGCCTGGAGGTTTTGTGGGCCAGGCTGGCTGTGGCTGTGAGCAACCTGCTGTAGTGTGAGGTGTCCCTGGCCATGGCAGGGGGGGGTTGGAACTGCATGATCTTTAAGGTCCAAACCATTCTATGAATCTATTCCAGAAGTCCACAATACCTGATACATGACAAGTTTACTTCTCCTGAAGACATAGTGAAAAGTATTCTTTTTACCTATTGATTATTGCAATCAAATAGATAATTCCTCAGCCAAATAGTTTCAGAAGACTAAGCAGTAGGGGAAAAAAGCCTTTTGGTTTTGATGTTGTTGTTAGACTGGACATTAGGCAACATTTTTTGATGGCAAGAGTGGTCAGGCCTTGGAATGTGCTGCCCAGGGAGGTGGTTGAGTCCCCAAGCCTGGCTGTGTTTGAAGGTGGTTTGGTTGTGGTGCTTGGGGCTCTGGTTTAGGGGTGACCCTTGTAGAGTAGGGTTGTGAGTTGGACTTGGTGCTCGTCAGGATCTTTTCCATCCTGAATGTTTCTGGGATTCTGTGATCAAGTGTTGATTCCAAGTTCTGTTGTCACCTCACCTGTCTTGCCCATACTTGTCCAGACACTCCGGTCCAGGAACAAAGAATCCAACAGCAGATGTATCACAGCAGACCACCTTATGACCTCAGCAATTATTTCTCTCGTTTACCTTCAATGTTGTCAAACGTGGGAGGATGATAATTGGATCTGAGGGCAATTTCATAATACGTGGCACCGAGTGGTCTTTGTCACTCCGATTGCATTGATCCTGCAATGGCGCCTTGCAGCCACAGGATGGCACTGTGCTGAAATGCGCCGGGACCCCTCGCAGGGCAAAGCCACGGAACGATGTTAATCCGGTTAGCAGCCAAGAGAACTTCTTTTGTTTAAAGATTAAAAAGCGGGCATAAGGGAAAACAAAAGCACTTTGTCTTTGTTTAGTCTGACGGCATAGTTCTTTCTGTAAAACGTGAGCTGTAGGAGAAAGCTGAGCTGTGTGGTTAGTTAGTTAAGATAGGTGTGGACTCTAGAAAGCTTTTCTTGTCGGCTCACAGGATCACAGGATGCTAGGGGCTGGAAAGGACTTCTGGAGATATTAGAGTCCAACCCCCCCTGCCAGAGCAGGACCTAGAATCTAACACAGGTCGCCCAGGAACACATCCAACGGGCTTGAAAGTCTTCAGAGAAGGAGACTTCACAACCTCTGTGGGCAGTAAAGAAGTTCTCTTCTTATGTTGAGGGTGAGTGAAAACTTCCTATGCTGCAGTTTACATCCATGCCCCTTGTCCTATCACAGGGCACAAGTGAGCAGAGGCTGTCCCTTCCTTCCTGACACCCGCAGCTTCACGTATTTATAGATGTTGATTCAGATCCCCCCTCAGTCTCTCTTCTCCAAACTAAACACCCCAGGCTCTTAGCTTTTCCTCATCAGGCAGTGCGTCCAGTTCCTTAATTATCCTTGTAGCCCTCTGTTGGACTCTCTTAAGTAGATCCTGTCCCTCTTGAACTCGGGAGCTCAGAACTGGATGCAATACTCCAGGTGTGGTCTCTGCAGGGCAGAGTAGAGGGGGAGGAGAACCTCCCTGGATCTGCTGGCACACTCCTCTCAATGCACCCCAGGATCCCCTTGGCCTTCTTGGCACCGTTGCACATTTGCTGTCCCATGCAGAACTTGTCCACCAGCACTCCCTAGTTTTCTCCTGGGGCGCTCCCTAGCCGATCCCTCCTACTCAACCTCCAACCAACCGTACTGGTGCAGTTTATTATTCCTTCCCAGGACTCTGCACTTTTCCTGATGAATCTCCTCTTTGCCCAGCTCTCAGTCCTGTCCAAGTCTTGCTGAGTGGCCACACAGCTGCAGTTTGATTCTATCACAATAGTGAGATTGCTCCATTTTGTAAATCAAGGAGCTGTTGGTGCTGCACTAACTGAGCACTCTAACAAACCCCAGCCAGACATGCTGCCAAAATACCTCAAACCTGGGACTGCAAAAGGATACACAGAGTTTTCAGAGACTAACTGGCCCCGGGTGCTGGTGCTTACTAGAAGAGAGTATCCAAACCCAGGGCTGCTGTGCTTGAATTTGGGCACTGCCATCAATCATAACATTGAAATTCCAAAATTTCTTGCTTGTAGGCTGCTGTGAAATGGTATTTGTGGATCCAATTTCCATATGTGTATTTTAAAAGGAAAATGCTTCTCATGATTACTGTCATTTAGAGAAATACTTGCATGAATGCTACATGATAAGCTTGAAGATGTGAGCCTCAGTAGGACAAATCTGACACAGAAATCATCTCTTGCAGTGTGCCAGTGCTGAAGCAGGATTGTCTTCCTATGCAAATAAATTTAAACTTTTAAGGTATTGGAAGGCTTATTATGTGCTTCCCTACAGTTCCT